>VWYK01125400.1:0-69579 GCA_013399775.1 Semnornis frantzii | reverse complement strand
TGAGGAGGTGCTGGGAAGGGGGAGGAGGAGGTGCTGGGAAGGCAGTCCCCAGCCCCACTCTGACCACCACATGGTATAACAAGTCAAGCCCACCCAGCTCTTATCCTCTCCCCATGACAGAGGTCTCCTTGCTATGGCTGGAGCAAGGCTGTGGGCAGTTTGTGTCCTCATGAGAAGAGCTGCAGCACAGCACTGAGAGCACAGCAATCTCTTCTTGACCCCCCATGAAGAGCCTTTGAGCTGCAAAGTGCTCCCCAGAGCTGCAAGGTGCTGCCTGCCAGCGTGGGGCACTTGGATCTCACCATGGGGAAAAGGGCCATGGGCAGTTCCTCTGATGGGCTCATAGTGCCTGGAGCAATCCCTGCTCTTAGGCTTTTGGAGGAAGGATGGAAATGGGCAGTGTGAGCCCTCTGAGGAACATCTAGCAGGGAGTCCACTCAGGCCACCAAAGTGGCTCACAGCTCTCTCTGACCTTTCTGACTCATAGGGTTCAGCACAGAGGCCACAAAACAAGTAGGTGGCTACAGAAGGGGTGGAAAAGCTGTGCCCCAGCTCCAGGATGCTGGAGAAGAAGAAGCAAAGTGAGAGCCTCAGCCGAGGTGCCAGAGCTGGCTGCACTCACCTTCAGGGCTCCTCCTGCTGGCGAGTGTCCCACGCTGTCCAGAGAACCCACTTTGGCTTGGGCCTTCTCCTTGAAATTCAGCTTCTGGTTCTCAATTTTGACATCTCCTCCCCCTAGGACAAGATGGTGCAGGGCTCAGTTTATTAAAGCCTCCAGAGGAGTCCCACCTCAGCCCTGGCCCCTTCCCAGCACTCCCTGAGGAACCACTGAGGCCCAAATGTGCTTTGGAGGAGGGACAGGACTAAGCAACACATTCAGTGGCCCAGGTTCTGCAGCTCAGGTTGCTCTGTGAGCTGGCAAGATCAGAGTTGGTGATTCCCACCCGAGCAGAGCTGCACTGCCCTCAGGTGGGGGACACCACAGGTGTGGGCAGACAGGCTGGAAGGTGTCCTGATGCCTCACTAGATCTGCTCATGAATCTGACTCCCCCAGCAGAGATGACAAATGCCACTTGCACCCCATCCCACACTGGTGTTTTGATGGCTAACAGCAGCTGCCCACTCCTGTCCCTGTCCCTTGCTGAGGTCTGTGCCAGCTCAGCCCATCTGTGCAGGCAGCAGTGCCAGGACAATTCCTGCTCCTCATGGAATCACAAAATCATCTGCGTTGGAAGAGAGCTTTCAGCTCATGGAGCCTAACCATGAACCCAGCACTGCCAGGGCACCACCAGACCATGGCTCTCAGCACCACATCTCCACAGCCTGGAAACCCCTCCAGGGATGGGGACTCCACCACTGCCCTGGGCAGCTTGGGCCAGGCCTGGACAACACTCGAGGGGCAGAAATTGTTCCTCGTGTCCAGACTTTTTGTTAACCACCTTCCTTTGCTTGCCATCCATTCCCACTCTTCCTCCATCGCTGGCAGATGTCTGCCTGGCCCAGCAGCTCCTTCCCTGACACACCCCCCCTTTGGGCCACCACTTCAGCTGCTCAGGAGGTGGCTGTGTAGGCAGGCAAGGAGAAGCCACATATGGGAAGTGGATGGACACCAGGTTCAGGTGAACCTGAAGGTCAAAAAGCCAACTGCAGATTCCCATCAAGACTTTCCTGGCTGCAGACCATCAGTGACCTGCCTGTGCTGGGTTAATGTTTGAGCTTGATGGCCTCAAAGGTCTCTTCCAGGCAGCATCACTCTGTGATTCCATGGAAGCCTGCTCCTGCAGCCCCTGTTCCAGCAGGTTCCTCCAGAAAAGCATCCCAGTTTGGCTCCTGCCCAGGGACATCATTAAAGACTCTCCTCAGCACACTGCAAGCTTGGCATGGCCCTTGGTGGGCAGCACAAAGCCCAGGGCAGACATCTGACCTGGGGGAATTCTGCCTGGGCTGCTCTGCTCTCATCCCCCCTGAACAGGAGCAGCCATTGTGCTGGGCAGCTTGGTACTGCAGAGGGTGGAGCAGGGGCCATGGTGGTGCCACCACCTCTGGAGGCACTGACCCATGGTGCTAGGGGCAGAAGGTTCAACTCCTTTTGACCCAGCAGGCTGGCAGAAGGAGCAGACAAAGACAAGCCTGTAGGGTTTGTCTTCAGCTTGGGTCTCTGAACCTTGTCCCTCAGGCATGGAGCTTTGACTGCCAGCACTTTTGCTCTGCAGATGTGTGCCCAGGTCCAGCAGAGCAGCAGGAGCCACCCAGGTGACCATGCTCTGGGAGGCTACAAAGGTGCAGCTCTAACACTGCCCACAGCCATGGTGGTACCTTGAGCCTGGGGCTTGCCTATGCTGCAGCTGAGGGATGGTCCAGGATTGGTTAGGAGAACCCAGATGTGCAGGAATTCCATGGAGTTGCTGCTGAGTTCTCAGTGGGGAGCAAAGGATTCCTGTAGGCCCATCCCATCCCTTGTCTCAAAAGAGCCCAAAGTGAGGAGCTGCCACTGAACTGAGGGCTGAGAGACCTTTGCCTTCACTTTGAAGAACTGGAGGGAGGTGACTTCACCCTTCACAGCCATATTCAGAGAGCCCAAAGCCCTCTGCAAGCAGGGATGAGGCTTCCAGACTCCTGGAATGCTCAAGGGAGGGATCTCCCTGTTTTTTTTCCCCAAATGAAACCAAAATAGAAGAGGATCTTCTGATGAGACCCCACACCTCCTAACCCACTTTTCCACCCATGAAACCACCAGGAATGACCCAAGCACTTCCAGAAACCCTCCCTGAAGGCAACAACCTCCTTGAGGTTCCAGTCACAATCCAAGCCCAGGGTGAAGCTCTGCAAGAGGTGATGGTCAAAAGGAGATGGTCAAAGCTGTACCTGGCTTATGCTTGATGTTTGCTTTAGAGCCACACTTGGAGGACACTTTGGAAAGGTCGACCTTCTTGTTCTGGATCTGCACCTGAAGAGACAGAAAGAAGCAACTGAGAGCAGAGAAAGGTTTCCAGGGAGGCTGGAGGCCACGGGGTCACACCCAGGGAGCCCCCACCCCTTTCTCCACAGAAGGATCTTTGTGTGAGGACTTCCCAGCCAAAGGCTGCCGTTGGTTTTGGCCTTGTGGAAAGTCCTGCACCAGCCAGGAGGGGTTAATGTGAGCAGGGGAAGTTGAGCCCAGATAAAACTAATGGATGGATGGAGAGCAACCAGAAACAGGAGTCTGGAGCTGATGGAATGCAAAAGCACTTGGAAGAGGGACAAAAAAAAAAAAAAGCCAATCCCATCGAGAGGTTCCCCAGATGGTCTCTGCCCCCTGCTGGCACTGCCCCTGAGGAACAGGCAGTGCCTGGGCAGCTCCAGACTGCCACCACGACAAAGGTCATCTCACGGTTCTACTGACCCCCTCCCTTGCTGTAGGGCCAGAGACAAGCCACCACCTCCAGCTTTTTCTCTCCACCACCTTCAAGGTGCAGACTGGCCCAGGGCAGGCTTTGCCTGCAGCCTCCTCAGAGAGGTCCTTCCTCCCAGCTGACAAGGGGACAGCAGGAAGGACCATCAAGCTTAGATGGAACAAACTAGATGGGAGAGGCAGCTGAGGCTTGAAGCCTCCAAGACAGACCCCTGAGAGTGGGGAAGCTGCTCCCCAGTGTGACTGCCCTCAGTCTACCAGTGACTTGATCCTGGCACATGAAGTCCCCAGTGAAAAAGTACAGTGAGAGAGGTCCTGAAATCTCCTGTGAGGCCAGGCTGGGACAGTTGGGATTGCTCAGCCTGGAGAAAAGAAGGCTCCAGGAAGACCTTCTGGTGGCCTTTCAGTGCTTCAAGAGGCTGAGCAGAAAGCTGGGGCCAGACTTTTGAGCAGGACCTGTTGTGACAGGACAAGGGGGGATGGTTGAAACTCAGAGAAGGAGATTCAGAGTGGAGAGAAGGGAAGGATTTTTGTGCCTTGAGGGTGGTGAGAGCCTGGCCCAGGTCACCCAGGGAGGTGGCAGATGCCCCCATGCCTGAAACCATTGCAGGTCAGGCTGTCTGGGGGACTCTGAGCATCCTGCTGCAGCTGTCCCTGCTGACCTGTGCTGGCTGGGTTGCTCTAGATGACCTCTCATCATCTCAGGAGAACATGAGAATCTTTCTTTCTGAGTGCCAAGCCCTGAGCCACTCCCCAGCTCCCCCAGAAGCTGTCTGGGGACGCTGCTGACAATCTGCAGGCCGTGGCTGTCAGCAGCATGAGCCCTGCTGTGCTCTGGGCTGGGCTGAGCCAAAGCCCTGCAGTCTCCTTGGCTCAGCACAGGTCACCCAGCACAGCTCAGCCCCCTGCCAGCCTGCTCCATCTGCTGTGTCCTGACTCAGTGACACCAGGACCCCAAAGGGGAACACCACAGCTACCAAACTTCATGTTCCTGGGGGCTGTGTCAGTGAGGTCACTGCAGCCTTGAGCTGTCCTGAGTTCCTGCTTGCTTGAACAGCAACCAAACTGAGTTTCTGTCACAGAATGCATTCTATTAGCTCAGGAGGAGATACCCAGGCAGGACTCCTCATGATTTGTCCTGGAGATCATGGAATGCTTTGGCTTGGAAGTGACCTTGAAGATCAGCTAATTCCACCCCCCTGCCATGGGCAGGGACACCTTCTACTAGACAGATTTTTCAAGGCTCCATCCAACATGGCTTGGAACACTTCCAGGCTTGGAGCCTCCACAACTTTTCAGAGCAACCTGTTGCAGTGCCTCAGCACCTTCACACTGAAGCACAACAAAGTGTTTGTTTTCACCCATGAGACCTACCTGTGTTGGTGCCAAGATGTTCTGGCAAATACAAGGTGAGCAGGCACAACATCTACTGCCTTTGAGTATCTTGGAGGGGAGAAGAGATGATCTCCATGTACAAAAAAAAGGGTACTCAGAGTCTACCAGGGAGGAATCACCTCAGGCAGGATGTCCTAGATTCACAGCATGGTTTGGGTTGGAAGGGACCTGGAAGATCATTGAGTTCCACACCCACTCTGCCATGGGCAGGGACACCTCCCACTAGACCAGGCTGATGAAGGCCTCATCCAACCTGGCCTTGATTTCTTGACTTGTCCATTGGTTCTACCACAGCAAGCCTGAAGTTCACTCATCATCTGCTGCTAACCACTGCTTTCATCCACAGGATTCCCAACTGCTTTAACTGGAGCCAAAGGTAGACAAGGGACCCTCCAGACACCCCCATCAGCAGTGTGCTTCAGGAGATCCATCAGAAGTGATCACTGCATTTGATCAGAAGGTGTGAGCAGATAGAAAGAATGAATGAAAGGAGCTGGTCTGTGGCCAGAGTGGCCACCAGGTCTCACCAGGTTCTCACAATGGCCCTGCCTGGGCAAGCTGTGTGCCCCCAGCTCCTTCCCTCCAGCCAAAGGGACCTCTGCCACAAACCACTCACTGAGGACCACCAATCTGCTCCAAACCTGGGTGGCAAACCCAGATGGAAGATGCAGCAGCAACAGAAATGTCCACAGGTGAGAAAATGCTGAGGGAAGGTGATGGTCTCAACATCAGCTCTTCTTCCTATGGCACAGAGAACTCTCCTTGAGTCAAGCTTAGTCAAGTGGACCTTGTTGTGTGACTTCAACATCTGCCTCTCACCACCTTGGCAACCAGGCTGTGGGCAATGAGGTGAAGAACCCAGGGCTGGATGCTTCTTGCAAAGGTTGAAGGAAGAGCTGGCCCTGTGCAGCAGCAGTTCAGCCAGCCAAGCAACCACTTCCCAGGAGAGCTGCCCATGGCAGTTTGCATCAAGTCCAACACCACTCTCAACTGGACACCAAACAGAGGACACCACCTCTGCAGCACCAGAAATCATACACAGGGAGTTCCACAGGGCACAAAGCACCATGAGAGGTGACAGCTGGGCACCACTCCTCAGGAAGCCACAAATGTAACCACCAATGGACACAGCTTCCTTGGACTTGAGCATTCATTGTCTCCTGGAGACCATCCAACCTCTGTGTCCTGCACACTGCCCCCAGCACAAACCAGCTAACCTCTGTGTCCTGCACACTGCCCCCAGCACAAACCAGCTAACCTCTGTGTCCTGCACACTGCCCCCAGCACAAACCAGCTAACCTCTGTGTCCTGCACACTGCCCCCAGCACAAACCAGCCAACCTCTGTGTGTTCCAAACTGCCCCCAGCACAAACCATCCAACCTCTGTGTGTTCCAAACTGCCCCCAGCACAAACCAGCCAACCTCTGTGTCCTGCACACTGCCCCCAGCACAAACCAGCCAACCTCTGTGTGTTCCAAACTGCCCCCAGCACAAACCAGCCAACCTCTGTGTGTTCCAAACTGGCCCCAGCACAAACCAGCCAGCACTGACCTGATGTGTCCCTCAGACCTGCCCACAAGGACACAAGATGCCAAACCACAGTGGTGATGTCCAAAGCTGTAGTATTTTGGTAGCTGTTTTTTTGTTGCCAGACACTTCCAGATCAAGAGACTCCAAGCCAAGCCCAGGGACAGACCAAGATCAAGTTCCTCTTCTAACAAACTCAACTCTACTGCATGTCCACTACCAGCTTTTAAATTTAGCTGTTAATCACAGATCAAAGATTAAGCCCCAGAGGCTTTCCCTCCTCCTTCTTCACCCTTCCTTGCCTCTGAAACATGAGGTGAAGTTCATCTGCCTCANCAGCACAAACCAGCCAACCTCTGTGTGTTCCAAACTGGCCCCAGCACAAACCAGCCAACCTCTGTGTCCTGCACACTGGCCCCAGTACAAGGAGCCCAGCACTGACCTGATGTGTCCCTCAGACCTGCCCACAAGGACACAAGATGCCAAACCACAGTGGTGATGTCCAAAGCTGTAGTATTTTGGTAGCTGTTTTTTTGTTGCCAGACACTTCCAGATCAAGAGACTCCAAGCCAAGCCCAGGGACAGACCAAGATCAAGTTCCTCTTCTAACAAACTCAACTCTACTGCATGTCCACTACCAGCTTTTAAATTTAGCTGTTAATCACAGATCAAAGATTAAGCCCCAGAGGCTTTCCCTCCTCCTTCTTCACCCTTCCTTGCCTCTGAAACATGAGGTGAAGTTCATCTGCCTCAGGCTGGCTCCACCACACAATCACTGAAGTGTTTGGGTTGGAAAAGTGCTCTAAGATCAAGTCCAGCCATCAACCCAACAGCACCATGGCCATTAAACCATGTCCCCAAGTGCCATGTTTGCTGAACAGCTCCAGGGATGGTGACTCCACTGTCTCCCTGGGCAGCCTCTTCCAGTTCCTGACCACTCTTGCAGGGAAGAAATTTCTCCTCATGTCCAACCTAAACCTCTCCTGGTATAATTTCAGGACATGTCCTCTCCTCCCACCTCTGGCTATCATTAGCCAGTGAAGAGGAACTTCTAGGCCACAGTTCATCCCATCTGGAACCACTGAACATCTACAGCAGGTCAGAGGACCAAGGAGGTGGCTCCACTGACTGTGGAGGGCATCCATGGTGAGCTGACTCCTGGGCTCAGCAATGTCCACATCCTACATTTGGTACTGAACACCACTTAAATGGGTCAGGCATGGCTGCAGCACCATGAAACCAACCACCTATGTCCAATGTGGAACATAAAAGGAAGACATCCTCCAGCCTATGTGGTTTCCAGAAGCCTCAAACCTCTGCCACGCCTTGCTGCCTGATCCCCAGCACTCTGCAGACTCTGACATGGACAAACATAGCACAAGAGGAGGAGTTAGTAGACAGACAGCTTGCCCAGAGCCCATACTTACATTCCCACCTCCAGGGACATGCTTAATATTGTCCTTGGAACCACACTTGGACTGAACATGGCTGTAGTTCGCTTTTTTGGAGACTATCTGGACCTGGAACGTTACAGAATGGAAAACAACACAAGGGAAGAGGACTGGTTAGAGTTGTCACATGGCAGGCTGGAGTGGATGCTCTAAGAGGGTGGTGACTCAAGGAGGACTCGTGTCAAGCTCAACCCAAGCTCAGCATTAGGTGTGAAAGCAACTGAGGAGGAGTGAGAAAAACAAGTGAAGGGAACGAGAGGCTGCACAGACAGGGTTAGTGCCAGCGTGTAAGCCTGAAGACCTCTTCTCCATGGGTTGGCACCACCAGCTGGGCACCTGCCTACCAGAAGAGCCAAGTTCCTCCCTACCAGAAGAGCCAGGTTCCTCTATGTCCCACATGAAGCTTCCTAGCAGTTTCCCCAGCTCAGGGAGAGCTGAGCTGCCTCCTTCCTCCACGGATCACAGCCGTGGGGCCGCCTCTTCCAACACTCTGAGTGCTCAGTGTCTGCACTTCACTCCTATGGACTGGGTCAGTCCTGGGAAATGCTCTTCCAAACCTCTGGTGTCTGAGGAAGGCTGTGCAACCTTCAGTTATTTTTTAGGACAAGTCTCATGTCAACTAGAATCATGGAATGGTTTTGGTTGGAAGAGACTTTTAAGATCACAGAGTCCAACTATGAACTCGGCCATCACCAAACCACGTCCCTCAGCACCACATCTCCATGGCTTTGAAAACCCTCTAGGGACTGGGGACTCCACCACTGCTCTGGGCTGCCTGTGGATTAAATTGTCTCTCCCTAATCCTTCTGATTAAATTGTTTCTCCTTTAAACTAAACCATGGTGGACTTCTTCCAAAGCCAGAGGGTGGCTGCTAGCTGAGCTGTTACTCACTGAGCTGGAGCAGCAGGCCTGTGTGTTGGGGGTTAGTTAGGACATGAGCTTAGTCTGGGGCTTACTGAAGAGCACAGCAGGTGGCAGAAGCTCTGTCCTGCATTCTAGAAAGAGGTGACCAGTTTGAGGCACAAAAGGAATCACCAGAATGCCCTCAGCTCTGCAGGTTCCCCAGAGCCCTGTGGTCAGCTCGGACTGGATTCAGTGCAGCAGCTCTGGGATTGTCCTTGTGCCACAGAGCTGTGGTGGCTTCTCCAGAGGGACAAATCCCACCCACTCATGGTTCTGCCTGCTAACCCTGAACAAAGCTGGTGCTGCAGGGACACCCACCCCACTGCCATCACAGTGACCCATCAAGTGGTGGCCTCCTGCTGTGTGGTTTTGGGTCAAGAATGCTGCAGGGAGGACAGGAAGTCCTTAATGCTCTTAGCAAGGCCTTAACAGGAAGCAGCACGGAGGTGAAGCTCCCTCTCCTTAGCCACACACTGGTGCTGGCTGTGAAGAACTGGAATCGAGGGAAAGCTCCAACTGCAAGGGGACTACCTCGAGGTGAAGATGGAGAGCTCTGCTCTGAGAATGTTTACAGCAGACAAGGAGAGGACACCTCCAGCAGTGACCTCTGAAGGTGTTTCACTGAGAACACCTCAGGGTTCACAGGGAAGACCTGCAAGAGTGTCTGTGGGAGGAACAATGACACTGACAGGAGACAGAGAGCAAGAAGAGTTGAAGAGGAGGGAAAGTGACCCAAACCAAGACATGGTTTCCTTCATCTCCCCCAGAGAAAAGTGTGAAACAAACTCACTTTCCCATTGGGCTGCCTGGGGGACCCTTCTTTACTGGTGGGCGTTTTGGGGAGCCCCTGGGGCTCAGGTCTCTGCGCTGCAGCGGCTGAGTCTGGGCTTTTCTCTACCTTCCCCTGGATGGAGACAAAGGGAGGGTTTGAACCAGCACTGGGGACAGCGTGGGCAGGAGCTGGGCAGCTGAGGCCACCCAGGTCGACTCGGCGGAGAGGACAACCCAGGAGAACTTCTTAGGTGCTGTAATCCTCAGGCAAAACATAATCCCAGGCACAGGATGAGGCTAAGGGGGTGGAGGGAAGCAACAACCCCCAGCCACGGGATGGAACAGGCACCCTGAGGCCACAGAGCCATGATTAAGGTGTCCATTACTCAAAGAACTCAGAGGTGACCTTCCTTGGTGTCTCACAGATTCACAGCATGGCTTGGGTTGGAAGAGACCTTGAAGATCACCCAGTTCCAACCCCCCTGCCATAGGCAGAGACACCTTCCTCTAGCCCAGGGTGCTCAAGGCCTCATCCAACCCAGCCTTCAACACCTCCAAGGAGGTGTTCATCATTCATTCCCCCAACAGTCATGGTGGCAGGTCTTCAAGTGACCCCCACCCCCAAAAAAACCCAACCCAATCCAACCTTTTGGGAGAGGATGTCACACAAACCTCAGACCAAACACATCCATGGGCTGACCTTCCAGCCCCAAGGGCTCTGCTGGACACAGACCCAACCTCCTCCCACTGCTGCTGTCTCCCCCACACGCTGAGTCACAGCTCCACAGAACAGGTTGGGTTGGAAGGGACCTTTGAGATCATTCAGTTCCAACCCCTTTGCCACGGGCAGGGAAGACCTCCCACTAAACCAGGCTGCTCAAGGCCTCATCCAGCCTGGCCTTGAATGCCTGCAGGGAGAGGGCATCACCTCCAGCTTTAAGATGATCAGTGGCTTTAGGGTTTCTTTAGCTAGCCAAGCCCTGCCTGCTCCAGCAAAGCAGAGCACTGGAGGAAAATGTGCAGGTTGTGAGAAAGCATCAGCAGCTGCCTGTGGATGTCCTTTCTTCTGCCCATCTACACCCAGCCAAGTGCAGCAGGGCCTGCATTTTTGGGAAGGGGTCCAGCATAAGCCTTGTATTTCACAAACCTCCCAGCAACAGAACAGGAGCTAAAGAGCAACCCCAAGCACCCCTGGGGACTTCTCAGACTCTAACATCTCAGCACAAAAAAAAAAAAGACTACAGAAAGGGTTATTGTCTCACCAGGACAACCACTGGGATTTAAGGATTTTGTGTGGGAATATTTAGGGAATAAAGGAGAGTGCAACTCAATGTCCAAATGAAGTGACACCAGGACCCTGTGAGGTAAAAAAAAAGAGCCCCAGCTGGGTTTGGAATCCCAGAGCAACTTCTGGGCATCTTTCTGGGGCTGGTTTCATGCTACAAGATGGAGTCCACGAAGGGGTCACCCAACTGCTCACCTCCCAGTTTGCCACCAGACTTGGTGTGTCATTTCCACATGACTTGGGGAGTGGAAATTTCTGTCCTCTAGATGTCTGAGCTCCACTGTGACACGGTACAAGTAAGATATTCCAACCCTGATGGATCCATGGCTGTGTTGGTGCTGCCCACCACAGCCCTCCAACACCCTTGGCTTTCAAATGCCTGAGAGGGGATGAAGGCTCCCAGCATGACCCATGCTTCCCTGACACTGGATTAAAGCTCTGTGGGAGAGGTCCATCACTGCAGACCTGCAGCCAGGTGCAGTGGGCAGATCTGCTCCTGTCTGGGGCAGTGCAAGCCTCTGTCTGCAGGCAGACTGCTGATGTGGTTGTCAGGCAGAGACTACAGAATCACTGAACATTAGAGGTGATCACCCAGTCCAAACCTCCCTGCCAGGGCAGGGTCACCCAGGGCAGGTCACACTGCAATGTGGCCAGGAGGGTTTTGAGTGTCTCCAGAGAAGGAGACTCCACAGCCTCTCTGGGCAGCCTGTTCCAGGACTCTGCCACCCTCACAGAGAGGAAGTTTCTCCTTCTGCTCACGTGGCATCTCCTGTGATCCAGCCTGCACCCACAGCCCCTTGTCCTGTCACTGGA
This sequence comes from Semnornis frantzii, assembly GCA_013399775.1. Lineage (NCBI taxonomy): Eukaryota > Metazoa > Chordata > Aves > Piciformes > Ramphastidae > Semnornis > Semnornis frantzii. Next base: position 58,042 of record VWYK01125400.1, on the reverse strand, counting down.
CATCACTGAGCAGAGCCTCCTGACACTGCCCTGCACATCTTTATCCACATGAATGGGATGGCTGTGTCTGGTCACAGCATCCCACAAAGGGCTCATTGTGGCTATCACAGAATCATGGGATGGCTTTGGTTGGAAAGATCTCTAAGCTCATCCAGTCCAACCATTTGCTGACTCTGCCAAGGTTGGGGCTAAACCATGACCCTCAGCACCATATCTCTGCAGCTTTGAAACCTCTTCAGGGCTGGGGACACAACCACCTCCCTGGGGAGCCTTCTGCAGTCTTTGAGAACCCTTCCAGTGGAAAAGTTTCTTCTAATGTCCAAACCTAAACCACCCCTGAGGCCATTTTCTCTCATCTTATCACTTGTTACCAGGGAGTAAGAGGTGACAGATGAAGGGAAATGGCCTCGAGTTGCCAGGGAGTATTCACCAAATGATTCCAGTCCTCAGAAGAGGGCTACAGGCATCTCCCTGAAGCTTTATGGTAGATCCTCACAGAGGATGTGTCACTGAAGACCATTACTGATGGAAAGCCTCAGGTTCTAGCTATGTACATGCCCTTCCCAACAACTCCTTTGGCATCACCCTCTTCTTCTTTTGTGGCCACCAGAGGATGCCCAAAGAGCAGTGTATGTGGAACCCATTTCACACCAACTTCCAGCCTGACAGGTTGACCAGAATGCCCTGTTCCTAGAACTGGGCAAGGTGCTGTGGAATGTGCTCCTGAACCCAGATTTGCTGTACCCTAGTGCCTTATCCCACCTTCCGCAGCACTCAGCGGACTCCATTCCTCTCTTCAAGGCCAACTTTTGGAATGCAGACAAGGTTTGGAACTTTCTGGTTTCTATGTCAGGATGTAGGACAGCAAACCAGAATACCACAGGGTTTGGAATTCCTGGAGTTGTCTCAGGAAACACCTGGAAGGCTCTCAAGGCCGATTCCTTCTGTACACTCCTGCCACCGCCTCGTGCATCAACCAAGACCCCAAAGAGGAGCTCTGCAGCGCGTACATGAGAAGAGCAGTGAGGACACAGCCACCACAGTTAGCAAAGAGCACGCCTGATGCTTCAGAGCTCCCAATCCCAAGGACATCTGGCTGCTGAGACACTCACCTTGCCTCCACCAGGCTGGTGCTTGATGTTATCTGTGGATCCGACCTTAGAGCGGACGTTCTTCAGGTCTGGCGCAGAAACGCTGCTGGTGGGACGAGGCTTGGCCACGGTGCTGGCCTTAGCTGCAGCCTTAGCAGCTGGTTTTTTCACATCTGCTGCTGCTGAGGTTGAGGTTGTGGCGGGTTTGGTGGCAGCAGGCTTGGGTTTGGGCCGGCTGGTGGCCACAGCAGGCAGAGGGGGCGCGCTGGAGCAGGTGGTGGAAGGAGTGGTGGCACTGCTTTTGGCCGCGGTCCCAGCAGCGCTCTTGGGGCGGCTCAGGTCTGCTACAGTCATCACAGAGATGGAGGGAAGGGGGAAAAGAAGGGTCAGAGGCCACTAGACAAAGCCCTCTGAGTCTGACCTGCTCAACAAACTCAGCCCCAACCAAGACTTGGTCTCGATGGGAACACCCAAGTTACCTGATGGTGACTTCGCAGAGGTCTTCTTGGCATCTGTGGGCTTCCCATCGGTCTTGATAGCTGCCAGCACAAAACACACCCATCAGGACCCACCAGTGCTGCACAGCAGGAGCCAGCCTGCAGAGGGGAGAAGCCTGAGAGGCCACCACAGCTTCTCCTGAAGCTCAGGGGCTGGCCACAGCTTCTCACATAGATAGAATCACAGAATGGTTTGGGACCTTTCAAGCTCCTCCAGTCCAACCCCCTGCAGTCAGCAGGGACATCTGCAGCTAGGGCAGGCTGCTCAGAGCCCCAACCTGACCTGCAGGGGGGCCAGGCATGGGCATCTCCCACCTCTCTGGTGGTCCTCTCCAGCCACTGTCCCTGTTTCTAACATGCTGCTTGGAAAAAAGCAGCTCAGGAAGGAGAGTCCAGCCATGACCTCAGCACTGCCAGGGCACCACCAACCCATGGCCCTCAGCACCACATCTCCATGGCCTGGAAACCTCCCAAGGGATGGGGACTCCACCAGTGCTCAGGGCAGCCTGGGCCAGGCCTGGACAACCCTGAACAGGCAAAAATTGTTCCTCAGGTCCAACTTAATTCTTGCTAATGTCCAACCCAGGGTGCCACACTCCCAGGGTACCATTTGCATCTCATTTTTCCTGCTAGATCTGTCACCACTCACATTATTTGCATCCCACTTTCAATCTAATCAATTTTCAGCATTTCAAGTCCCAATTTCCTTCCCTAAAAACAGCAAAACCAAACAAGGAGAACAACAAACCAGCCCAACTCCCACCATACCAAAGCTCCTTTCCTCATGAAACAGCAAAAGCCACCCCACACTTGTCCCATCTGTCACCTTGGTCTCTCTGTTAGCTGAGTCCTGACCCAGGTCACTTTTTGTGCACAGACATCACTGCAGAGATTTTGGCTCTCATTCCAATTGTATCAACCCAAAAATCAATCCTTAAACTGAGCCTTTGGGCAAAGCCCAATGATCGTGACCTGATTTCAGGCAGAGGACAGGAGCACAGAAAGCAGAACCCAGGGGCTCTGAAAGCAGAAAACCAAACCAAACACAAAGGTCCAGGCAAAACCTGACTTAAAAAACACAAACCAAATGAAACAGAACTGATTTTAGAGAGCTCTGGGATGGTGGAATTCTGGTGGTTTAGCTGCCAGGGATGAAGTTTCATAGATTCACAGAACAGTTTGGGTTGGAAGGGACCTTAAAGATGATCCAGTTCCAATGCCTTGCCATGGGCAGGGACACCTCCCACTAGCCCAGGCTGCTCAAGGCCTCATCCAGCCTGGCCTTGAACATCTCCAGGGAGGGGACATCCATAACTTCCCTGGGTAACCTGTTCCAGGGTCTCACCACCCTCCCCATAAAGCAAAAGGAAGGCAACATTGAAACCAAACCAGAAAGGTAGAAAAATCTAAGCTGGAAATTATGAACCCACTCCACCCCCCCCATCTTCAGAGAATGAAAGAATTGTTTCACTTGGAAGAGATCTCCAGGGTTATCAAATCCAAGAGGACTTGAGGGAATGGATTGAAGCTTGAGGAGGGCAGATTTAGATTGGAGAGTAGGAAGAAATCCTTTCCAGTGAGGGTGGTGAGACCCTGGCACAGGTTGCCCAGGGAGGGTGGAGATGTTCCCTCCCTGAAGGTGTTCAAGGCCAGCTTGGATGGAGCCTTGAGTGACCTGGGCTAGTGGGAGGTGTCCCTGCCTGTGTCAGGGGGGTTAGAACTGGATGATCTTTAAGGTCCCTTCCAACCCCAACCAGTCTATGAATCTGTGAACCTTCACCCTAAGACCAAAGGCCATTAAACCATGAAGCTTCAACTCCTGCTATTTCACTTCAGTTCTATGCTTCCCTGCTAACCTCCTGCAGCTGGCAGCTACTTTATGGAAACCACCTCAGAAAAGAGCAAGCAAAGAGGCTGATAACTGGAGGCCAAGTGAGCCTGGCTGGTTCCATCCTGCCTCTGCTCAAAGCATTCAATTAACCACCCCCAGAGAAGGCAGCAGCTAATGAGATGAAGCAGATGTGGGTGATTTCATAAGGCCTAAAGGCCAGAGATATAATTAACACCAAACACATCAAAAAGGTCCCAACCCAACCTCATTCCTTGCTTCCATGACTCTAATTGGGAGAGCTGCATGGAGAGGAGAGGGCTGGCTTCACAGGGAGGCAGGAGGACCAAGATGTCTCTTGGATGTCTAAGGAGATGTTTGCTCTGCTCGGGTCAGTGGTGATGACTTTTGTCAGTGTCATCAGCATGTGGTGCTGGAAACCTGGAGAATGCTGAAGCTACTGGGAAATGGTCTGAGCTGGAAAGAAAGTCCAAGACTTGGAGCACTTTCCTGATCTGGAAGATAGAGAGAAGCTCTTCTTCAAATAGAGAAATTGTTTTTACAACTTCTGGAAAGGAAAAGTAAGTGGCAGGGAAAAAAGAGATCACAGAATCATGGAATGGGTGGGGTTGGAAGGTACCTTTTGAGGCCATCCAGTGCAAGCCCTTGCAGTCAGCAGGGGCATCTGCACCTAGAGCAAGCTGCTCAGAGCTAAAATTCCTTGTCTGGCTCAGTGCTAAGAACAAGAAACTAAGTGGTGATCAGAAGAGATCCAAGTCTCCATCACCTCCATCTAAGGAGCCACCTGGAGCTGCCTGTGCCCAGTGACAGGGCAAGGGGCAATGAGCACAAACTGGAACCCAGGAGACACCACCTGGATATGAGGAGAAACTTGTTTGGTGTGAGTGTGCTGGAGCCCTGGCCCAGGATACCCAGAGAGATTGTGAAGTCTCCTTCTCTGGAGAGCTTCCAAGCCCACCTGGCCACTGTGATCATGGGCAGGCTGCTGTGTGTGCCTCTGCTTTAGCACAGGGGTTGCACTGGATGATCTCCAGAGGTCTCTTCCAGTCCCTCCATGCTGGGATTTAGGGATTGTGTCATTCTGTGCTCAACCCAAGCCAGACCAACAGTGTCTGGCTGGTGGTGATGTCCACTCAGGCCCCACCAGCCTCTATCACACCCTTGGCTTTCTCCTCCTCACTGCTTTTACCATTCCTGATTCCTCTGTGCACTTCCAGATCCAGACAAATCAGCTTCGACTCCTGATGGAGCTTCTCCAGCTGACCTCATCTCTCCCCCGCCCACCCAGTTCTCACTGTACCTTGGCAGTGTCCCACCACCCTCACTGCTGCAGAAGCCTCTTCCTCTGTACATCTTGCCACTTGGAACAACCTTCCCACATCTCTGCATCGTTGCCTCCATCTCCTTTCAAATGTCACCAGAAAACACTTCTTTGTTTGCCTCTCAGTTTTGGAAGGAGAAATGAAGGGAACTCATTAAAACCCTCAGCTTTCTGGGCTGCAGTTTGCATAAGAGACCACCCAAAAGGAGCTGGCAGGGGTAAATCTGGGTAAAGAGGGACAGACCTTCACCTCACAGCATGGCAGGCGTTGGAAGGGACCTCTGGAGATCATCCAGCCCAAGCCCCCTGCCAAGGCAGGGTCATCTAGAGAAGGTCACACAGCAACATGTCCAGGTGGGTTTGGAATGTCTCCAGAGAAGCAGACTCCACCATTTCTCTGTGCAGCCTGCTTTAAGGCTCCAGCAACTTCAATTCAGGAAGTTCTTTCTCCTGTTTAGATGGAACTTCTCAAGTTCCAGTTTGTGCCCCTCACCCTTTGTCCTGTCTCTGGGCACAACTGACAAAGCCTGTTCCCCTCCTGCTGCCAGCCACCCTTTCAGTATTGATCAGCATTGATGAGATCTCCCCTCAGGCTGCTCTTCTCCAGCCTCCAAAGCCCCAACTCCTAGCATCTTCCTTCATCACAGAGCTGCCCCAGTCCCCTCAGCATCTTTGTAGCCCTTTGCTGTGCCCTCTCCCACAAGCCCCTGTGGAATTCAGTTTCAGACACTCATAGGCAAACCTTGCCAGCGAGGGCAAGTGCCCTGAGGAGGTCTGAGAGCATTTGCCTAGACTCATCCAGCACTAAACCACTCCAGTCCCGTTCACATGAGTGCAACCAACGTTCTCCAGACAGTGAAAGCTGCCTGTGCTGTGTGCTGGCTGTGTGAAGCTGAGGGCAAGTCCCCTCTTTGCCAGTAGGAGTGGGATACAGATTCCTGATGAAGCTGTGAGAAGTATCTGGCAGTGTTGGTTGCCCAGAAGCCAGCAATGTGCCCTTGTGGCCAAGAAGGCCAATAATGGTCTCCTGTGGGGCATGAAGAAGAGTGTGACCAGCGGATCAAGAAAGGTTGGCCTGCCCCTTTACTCTGCCCTGGGGAGGCCTGCTCTAGTTGCCCACATCCCTGCTGACTGCAGGGGGTTGGCACAGACACCCCTTAAGTGTCTCTTCCCACCCAACCCAGTCCACGATTCTNGAGCGACCTGTTCTAGTGGGAGGTGTCCCTGCCTATGGCAGGGGGTTGGAACTGGCTGAGTTTTGAGGTCCCTTCCAACCCAAACCATTCTACAATTCTGTGATTCTGCAGGAAGAGGAACTCTCAGCTGGCTAGGAAGAGAGCTCTGCTGAAGGCAAGCAGGAGGCTACTCACAGGTGGGCCTCTTAGGAGGAGAAGCAGTGGTGCTCTTGGGGCCCGCAGCCGCGGTGAGCGGCGCCGCCGCCGTTGCCCGGGGAGTAGCAGGGGCGCTCCTGGCAGTGGGCCGAGGAGTGGGAGATGATGAAGGCCTGGAAAGTGAGGTCCGCTTCTCTGTGGTCTTCGTGTCTGCAACCTGAGAAGGGACAGGCTGGTTACAGGTGGCACTGATGGCTCCTCACTGCCTCGGGCAGCAAGGAGCTGGAAGCCAAAGGGAATTGGTTATGTTGGGCACCGCTGGAACGCTGCGGAGCAGGGGATGGAAGGGCATGTGGAGAAGCCAACAACACTACTCAGTGCAGCACTGAGGGCACAGACCCTGCTGAGGGGGAGCTATGAGCCCAATGGGATGAGGCTCGACCAGGCCAAGGGGTGGGCTCTGCCTTTAGGTGCCACCAACCTCATGAAGGCTCTGGGCTGGAGCAGAGTGGCTGGGAAGGACCTAGTGTGAAAGGAGCTGGGGTTGGGGGTTGGTGACAGTGGGTGGAGATGAGCCAGTCTGTGCCCAGTGGCTGAGGCCAATGGTCTCCTTGAGGGGCATGAGGAAGAGTGTGGCCAGAAGGTCAAAGGAAGTTCTCCTTCCCCTCTGCTCTGCCTTGGTGAGGCCACAGCTGGAGAACTGGGTTTGGTTCTGGGCTTCTCAGGTCAAGAGAGGCAGAACTAATAGAGAAGGTCTAGGGGAGGCTGAGAAGCTGCTGAGAGGCCTGGAGCAGCTCTGTGAGGAGCTCTCTGTGACAGCCTGAAGAAGAGCAGCCCTAGAGGGGATGTGCTCAATGCTCAATCCAGGAGCAATCTCAGTGCAAGAGATAAAAGGTGAGGGGCAAGAGGCTGGGCACAGAATCGTGTCAGCAGTGCCCAGTGACAAGGGACACCAACTGGACCCCAGGAGGTTCCACCTGAACAGAAGGAAAAAACATCTTTGGTGTGAGGGTGCTGGAGGCCTGGAGCAGGCTGCCCATACAGGTTGTGGAGTCTCCTTGTCTGGAGACCTTCCAAACCCAGGGGGCCATTGTGACCCTGGGCAAGCTGCTGTGGGTGCCACCCTGCTTTAGCAGGGGGTTGGACTGGATGATCTCCTGAGATCCCTTCCAACCCCACCATGCTGGGATTTGGGGATCTGTTGCTGTCTGTGAGTTAATGGAAGCAGATCCCAAGGGCTCTGTGGCTCTCACAACACAATGAACCACACTCCTCCTCCTCCTCCTCCTCCTCGTCTTCTCCTCCCTTGCCCTCACTCCGGTTTGACTCTTGGGTAAGCCGCTGGGGAAGTCAAGACAGAAACAAGTTCTGGGAGCTCCCCCAGAACCCAGAGCTCTTACCTTTGGTTTAGTCTCTTTTGGAGCTAGGGTGGAGGGCCGAGCAGTGGCGGTGGGCGGGCGTTTGGCAGCGGCGGCCGCTGGAGGGCCTGCAGGAGGGCTGGAGGGCTTTTTGTGGGGGGCAGGCGCGGCAGAGCTCGGCCGCTTTGTGCTGGTGGCTGCCAGGGGCTTGGCTTTCGCTGCAGCAGGCTTGGTGGAGGATGTGGACGTGGCAGGCTTTGTGGGTTTTCAAAAAAGCAAAATCCAGGGTAAAACAAAACAAAGCAAAACAAAAAGAAAATTCCAAACCAAAACAGCACTAAATAAATAAAGAGGGGGGGGAAAAAAAAAACCAACAACCCGACAACACGACCAAACAATTGCACTTTGTCAACCAAAAGAGCTGCCAGAACAGAAAAATGACATTTGGGATGGAAAGAAAAGAATCTGAAGGAGCTTTCTGTTTTCTGAGCATGGCAAAAAGTAAAAGGAGGTGGCAGAAGAGGGCTCCAAAGCAGCCCGTGAGAGGTTTGCCATCCAGTTCAAAGCCAATGGGACTGGTTCACAGAATTGGTTGGGCTGGAGGAGCCTGAAGGTCTCCCCTCAGCCTTCTCTTCTCCAGACTAAACAACCCCAGGTCCTTCAGCTGCTCCTCACCAGCCCTGTTCTCCAGACCCTTCACAAACTATGTTGTCCTTCTCTGGAAGTGCTCCAGCCCCTCGATGTCCTTGCTGGAGTCAGGGGCCAAAACTGACCCCAGGATTGGAGGTGTGGCCTCACCAGTGCCCAGTCCTGGGGGACAATCCCTGCCCTGCTCCTGCTGGCCACAGCACTGCTGATCCAAGCCAGGATGCTTTTCCACCTAAGTCCTTTTCCACCAGGCAACTTTGCAGCCACCCAGCCCCAGGCCTGGAGCATTCAGATGGTTGGTGTGACCCAAGTGCAGGAGATACCTAAAACACAGGAGGACCAAACACCTCCTGCCTCTATCTTTGCTCAAAGAATCAGAGGTGTTGGTATCTCTTCCCAAGGAAGAAGTGACAACAGGAAATGGCCTAAAGCTGTCCCAGGGAGGCTCAGGTTGGAGATAAGGAACAATTTTTTTTCCTCCTGAGGGCTGTCCAGGTCTGGCCCAGGCTGCCCAGGTCAGTGGTGGAGTCCCTATCCCTGGAGGGGATTCAAAGCTCCAGAGACATGGTGCTGAGGGCCATAGTTTGGGGGGGACTTGGCAGGGCTGGACTTGATGACCTTCAGGCCATTTTCCAACTCTATTCCATGACTCTGTGATTCTAATCTGGGGCTGGCCTCAACTGAGTGCTGCACAGCTCTGAAAGCTCTCAGCAGCTCCTGATGCTACCTGAAAATGAAGGTGCTGTGACCAAGCAGGAGCACAGAAGTGCTGTCAGATCCCTCCCCACTTCCACAACACCCACGGCAAGCAGGGAACTGACTGAAAGCTCAACACACCCTTAGGGAATGCACCTTGGGTCACCTTTGCTCCAGGCTCTGCTGGCACCACCAGACCTGGGGTCTCTGTCCCAGTGAAATGGTTGACCAAGAGCAGCTCAGAAAACAGAACTTTGTGTTGCTACAGCTCAAGAAGCAGAAAAGCTGGCAAAGAAAAATCCAGGGAAGCAAAGAGGCTGAAGACAGAACCACAACTACCTTGGTCTTCTTCTCAGGGCTGGGAGGAAGCTCTTTGTTGGGAGGTGCTGTGATGTCATTCCCAGTCACAGCTTCAGCTGGTTTGGTCTCTTCTGGTTTTCCTGGGGCAAAAGAAATATCAAAGGAAGGAAATGGGTGAGTTTGAGGGGGGTTTTACCATGGATTTGTGGCTTACCATCAGGAGAAAGGACTGAGACACTTCCAGCTTGAGTATTTCTGGAAGGTTTCCTCCAAACCAGGATACTTACAAGAAAAATTGGCCCTGGAACAGGGCAGGTCCATCCAGATGCCACCAGCATCCCATTTTGCACATTATTCCAGTAGGAAAAGAGACAGCAGCTGAAGCAAATCTCTGATCTCATTACAAAAGCAAACCTGCTCATCCTTCAAGTCATGACCATGAGCTACTGGAGTGTTACTGGGGAAGTTCTGCCCTCCCTCAGCTTTTGCACAATGCCTTCTCAGAGAATCATGGAATGGTTTGGATTGGAAAAGCCCTTTGAGCTCCTGGGAGTCCAACCATTCATTCTCTAGCTCTCCCTAGGCTGGTGCTCAACCATCAGCACCACATCTTTGCAGCTTTGAAACACCTTGGGAGCATCCAAAGATAGTGTGGGAAGTCAAACAAGCACTGTGACACCCAGGGTGGGCACTGATCTTAATGCAAACCCCTGAAGAATCTCCCAGCTTCACCTAAAAAAGCTCTGTCCTTTTTTGTTTGTTTGTTTTTTTGAAGCTCATCTACCCTGGCTTCTCCACACCAGTTTACTCCACTGGTTTCCCACAAAGCTTGATGCTCTCCCTGGTCACTTCTGTCTGCAGCAGCACCAGAAGGAGCGATGGTTGCCCACGGCTCCTGCTCCTGAACCACAACCTTGTGTCCATTCACTGCTCTCTGCTCCTGGGATCCCACACCTGAGAATGGCAGCAGTTTGGGTCCCACCAGCCTCAAATCTCTGGGACACAAAGGTGAATTGCTACCTGTTGGACATTCCCCTTCAGGCACTGCCACTTCAGCAGTGACCTGAACCCTCTTGCTCGGTGTTGCAGCATCCACACAGCAACATTGATTCATCTGTTTCAGCAGCTCCCAGGAAAAAAATCAGCTCCCAAAGAGTCAGGGTTTAAGCTCCAGCAGCTTCCATGTTTTGGAACTAAGGGCAAGGTGAATTTCATCTGATTCTGTGTTACTGAATCAAACAGGGCCTGCTCTGCAGGAACTTCAGTAATGCAAGTGTGGAGTCATGGAATGGGTTGGGTTGGAAGGGAGGCTTCCAGTCCAACCTCCTGCAGTCAGCAGGGACATCTGCAACTGCAGCAGGTTGCTCAGAGCCCCTAACAACCTAACCTGGGATGGTTCCAGGCACAGGGCATCTCCCACCTATCTGAGCAGCCTGGGACAGGCTCTCACCAATCTCAGTGTCAAAAATCTCTTCTTTCCAGTCAGAATCTCCCTCTTTCAGTCCAGGCCATCACCTCCTGTCCTGTCACAACAGGCCCTGCTCAGAAGTCTGGCCCCAGCTTTCTGATCAGCCCCTTGAAGCACTGCAAGGCCACCAAAAGGTCTCCCTGGAGCCTTCTCTTCTCCAGGTTGAAGAACCCCAACTGTCCCAGCCTGGCCTCACAGCAGAGGGCTTCCAGCCCTCCCCTCATTGCTGTGTCCCAGTGATCACCCCAGCAGAGCTGGGTAAGGAACATTCCCACTTCAGGGGCCAGAGGCACATCTCTGAGGTTCCAGCTCTGCCAGCCTGGGACACAGGACCCTGCAGACAACCCCGAGGGACTGGAGAAGGATGGTTTTGTTTTTGTGCTGTCTCACTGTGAGTAACAACCCTGGTGTGCTCATCAGAACATTTGCTTTCATTCACCCTTTAATTATGAGGATGTTCTCCAGAGAGCTGAGCGAGCTGCCTGGGAAGATTTCCTCGGCACAGGGAATACAGGGAAGAGCTGCCAAGTCTTCATCAAATCTGTTCATTAGGCTGCAGGAATAACTGCAGAGACTTTTCAGTTGGCCTGTGCCCCCAAGCATGGCAAGGAAGCCTCTGAAAGGTATTTCAAAGCCATGCTGTTGGGAGCTGCTCTGCCCCAAGCTCCTCCAGCTCCTCGTGGTGTTCGCTGAGGGAGAAAATCCATCTGAGCTGAGTCAGCACCCAGGGCTGGGTGAATCCCGAGGGAAAGGGGCTTGAAGGAGAGCAGGAAGGACATCCCAATCTGGCATCTTCTCCTGATGGACTCAAAGGCAGGCATGACCCTGCCATCAGGGTTGCTTCCTCCCCACGGCTGCTCCTGGCAGCACCCTGCTCTTTGGTGTCACCACCCTCACCCCCAGGCCTGCCCTTCCCTACTCAGGAGGATCTGAAGGGTGGAAATCAAACCCTTTTGTGCCTGTCAAGTGACATCACTCTGAGGCACCACCTCTGAGAGCAATGCTGCAAGAAAATCCTGCATCCAGCTCTGAAGCCCTCAGCACAGCACAGACCTGTTGGAGTGGAGCCAGAGGAGGCCAGAGCAGTGCTGGAGGGCTGGAAGCCCTCTGCTGTGAGAGTTTGAGTTGTTCTGCCTGGAGAAGGCTCCAGGGAGACCTTCTGGTGGCCTTTCAGTCCTTCAAGAGGCTGAGCAGAAAGCTGGTCCAGACTTCTGAGCAGGGCCTGTTGTGACAGAACGAGGAGTGAGGGTCAAGTGCCAGGGCTCCAGCACACTCACACCAAAGAAGTTTCCCCTCCAGCTTAAGTGGATCACACTTCTAACTCTGCTATAACCTTCTTGAAGCAAAGGATGACATAGGGATGTCCACACTGTGACTGGAATGAAGTGATGGAGCTATCACAGAATCATGGAATTGAGTCCAACCATCAACCCAGCACCACCATGGCCATTAAAGCATCTCCACACATTTCTTGAACACTTTCAGGGATGGTGACTCCACCACCTTCCTGGGCAGCCTGTTCAATGCCTGACACTCTTGCAGGAAAGAAATTGTTCCTTATGTCCAACCTAAACCTCTCCTCATACAATGTCAGGCCATTTCCTTTTGCTTTGTCACCTGATCCTAGGGAGAAGAGACCAATCCCCATCCGTTTCCAGCCTCCTTGCAGGGAGCTGTAGAGCAAAGAGGTCTCCCCTCAGTCTCCTTTTCTATGACAGTTTTTCATTCCCTTCCCCTTTTGAACTCTTAGGACACCCCTGTGGTGAAGACAAGCCACACAGGAGCCTCCTCCTGGCATCTCTCAACTCCTGGCAGCAGCAGCAGCAGGGCTCCTTCTCTCACAGCACTGCTTGGTGAGGTCCCAGCCCCCATGGCCTGGGCTCTGAACTTCACCTGCCTTGCCCCTGGGTGCTGACCCGGGCTGGCAGCTGGGTTCCAACGTGCTCGTGATCCTCCCGATCCCCAGGGATCCCAGCAGGCTAAGCTCCACTAAAGCATCACTCAATGAAACAGCTCCATAATTCTCCCAGGGATTAGAGCCATCAGCTGAAAATCCATTAAGAGAAATAGATTAAGCAGCAAGGCAGTGCCCATCTCTACTCTCTCTCTGAAACGTAAACAACCTCACAAACCAAACCTGACCATGGTCACCAGGAATGCTGTGAGCTCCTCTCCAGCCATCCCCACCCAGAAGCAGCTGCTTTGTCAGAAATCTCAACACCAAACCAAGCTGGTTTAGGGCTCTTAGGCAGTCTGGAGAAGGACTCTGGGGAGGTGGTTGATGGCAAACCCAACGTGAGCCAGCAGTGGTCGCTGGCAGCCCAGAGCCAACCATGTCCTGGGCTGCATCCCAAGAACTGTGCCCAGCAGCATGAGGGAGGTGATTCTGCCCCTTGGATCTGCTCTGGGAAGTCCTCACCTGGAGCACTGCCTCCAGTTCTGGTGCCCCCAGCATGAGAGGGACATGGAACTGCTGGAGTGGGTTCAGAGGAGGCCACAAAGAGGGTTGGAGAACCTCTCCTATGGGGACAGGCTGAGAGAGTTGGGGCTGTTCAGCCTGGAGAAGGCTCTGGAGAGACCTCAAAGCAGCCTTCCAGTACCTGAAGGGGCTTCAGGAGAGCTAGAGAGGGACTTCTGACAGGGCTTGTAGTGACAGGACAAGAGGCAATAGCTTTGAGCTTAAGGAGGAGAGATTTAGTCTGGAGATTAGGACGAAATTCTTTGCAGTGAGGGTGGTGAGACACTGGCACAGGTTGCCCAGGGAGGCTGTGGAAGCCTCCACCCTGGAGGTGTTCAAGGCCAGGATGGATGAGGCCTTGAGTGACCTGGGTTAGCAGGAGGTGTCCCTGCCCATGGCAGGGGGTTGGATGAGCTTTAAGGTCCTTTTCAACCCAAACTACTCTGTGCATCTATGAATATGACAAACCTCAGCTTCAGCAGGAACAGGACCCTCATCTGCTTCCTCCTCTCCAACAAAGGCTGAACAAAATGTCTGCTGCTTGACCCAGATCCAGGCAGCTGAGCTGGTGCCCGACACAGCTCAATCAGAGTGGACATCTCCACTTGTTATCCTGAATCAGGGAATAAAGCAGATGTCCTCTGTGCCTGCATCTTCTAAACCTAAGTTGATTTGTTAAGACTCTAATTTATTTACCCAGGGAGGGAAATCCTCAATCAGAATTTGTTCTTCCAGACCAAGCTCAACGAGCTGCTGAGTTTGCCCACCGTGGCATGTGAGACCCAGCAGCTGGGCACAGGCTGTCTGACTTACTTTGTGCTAAAAAAGTGATGCCAGGTGTGAAAAAAGGTCACCAAGATCAGGAGCTTTTCCCTTTCCACTGCTGAAAGTGGCTGCACGTTGGTGAAACCACCAAGAAGCTTTATGTTCTGTCCACGGGCCTGACAAAGCCAAGTGAAAAGAGAGCAGCCCAGCTTCCAGGCAGACTGCAAACAGCACCAGCCCACAGCTGGAGTGGCCTTAGAAGGGACAGCAAGGGGGGAGCAGGGAAGGTCTGTTTCTGTCTGTCCCCACGACTGGGCTGGATGCTCTGAGGGGAAACCTCAGAGAGTTCCCAGGAGGCTGCTAGGGCTTGGGCCAGGTGTATCAGATTTGGCCCTGGGCATCCTGATCTAGTTGGAAATGTCCCTCAGCACTGCAGCAGGATTGGACAAGATGACTTTGGATGGTGCCTTCCAACCCAGTGCTATCTGTGAATCTGTGGTTTGCAGGATCTGAAGGCACAGAGCTGCAATTCCATCCTGTCCACACGGGTACAGCTCTGACTACTCCAGAGCAAAGAGATGTTACCAGTGGTGCACACAGCCTCAGCCTCTTGCTCATCATCTGCTGTCAGCAGTGAGCCACTGAGAAGCTGCTCTAAGGGGTCTTAGAGCAGCTGAGTCACAGACTGATTGGGGTGGGAAGGGACCTTCAAAGCTCCTGCAGTCAGCAGGGACATCTGCAACTACAGCAGGCTGCTCTGAGCCCCAAACAACCTGACCTGCAATGGTTCCAGGGTTGGGGCATCTCCCACTTCTCTGGCCAACCCAGACCAGGCTGTCACCACCCTCAGTATCAAACATCTCTTCCTTCACTCCAGTCTGAGTCTCCCTCTTTCAGTTCAAACCATCCCCCCTTGTCCTGTCACAACAGGACCTGCTCAAAAGTCTGTCCCCAGCTTTCTGATCAGCTCCTTGAAGCACTGCAAGGCCAGCAGAAGGTGCTCTGGCAGGGCTGGGTTAACAGTTGGACTCCTCAAGGCCTCTGGCAGCCCGAAGGACGCCGGGTCTGACCCCACGCTAGGGACGTGCCACACATCACACCCCAGCTCGGACACCACGCGAGGATGAATCAATCAGTTGTTGTTCAGAGCAGGGAACAAAGCCACCACTTGTTCTGCTGAAAGGGGCAGCAACTGCTGATGAAAGGAGGGACCAGAAGAAGCTCTGCAGCTCAGCTCTGATCTGCAGCCAGCAGCTGCTTCCTTCAAATACCTGCGCCGCGGACGCGAGAGATCCCAACAGGTTTGTCTTTGTGACAGCTTTTAGCATGGAATGAACCCAAATGTGCCACCAGACTGAGACCCAACGACCTGCCAGACAGAAAGCTTTGATCTACAGTCCCAAACCACCTTGAAAACTCCCCCAGGAGTAGCAGGTTTTAGGAGTGGCAGGGTTGTTTTAGCAAAACAATCTCAGCTGGGTGGCATCAAGGAAGTCTTCTCCTGGCAGAAGTTCTGAGAGGTGCCACTCAAATGATTGGAATCAGGTTGGACAATTCCTCCAGGGACTTTCAGGATGAAAAAGGCTGCCAGAGACAAAAGTTGTTACCCCAAATCATTGGGTTGGAAGGGACCTTTAAAGGTCATCTAGCCCAACCTTCAAGGCTAAGTGCTAAGGTGGGAATGAAGAGCTAGAACAAGGAAAACAAGGGAGGAACCAACACGAAGGAGGAAAACTCTGCTCCTGTCAGCTCAAAGGGATCTGTGGGTCTTCTTGCACACTTGTGCCTGGAAGGAGACCTGCAAGGTGAGTGCCAAGGTAGCAGAAGTTGATGAGGATAGGAAGGGGTCATTGAGCCATGAACAGAACACAAAGGACAGATTTAGCTTCATCTTTCCAGCCAAGTCTTGGATTGGTGGAGGTACTGCAGCCACCTCCCTGCTCTCAACAGGGAGAGGAAGCAAAAGCTCATCATGTCTGAAAGCATCTCACAGAATCCCAGCATGGAGGGGGTTGGAAAGGACCTCTGGAGATCATCCAGTCCAACCCCCTGCTAAAGCAGAGGCACCCACAGCAGCTTGCCCAGGGTCACAATGGCCAGGGGGGTTTGGAAGCTCTCCAGAGAAGAAGACTGCACAGTCTCTCTGGGCAGCCGGGGACAGGGCTCCAGCACTCTCACTCCAAAGATGTTTCTCCTCCTGTTCAGATGGAACCTTCTGGGATCCAGCTGCTGCCCCTGCTACCCAACCCATTCTATGAATATGTGAATAATTTGGGGGCAGGGAGTGAAAAAGAAGTTCCAGCTCCATGGGATTGGTGCCCAGGGAAGCCTATGGTCTGCTGGTTGTCATCGTCTCAGCTCACACTCAGACCTCTGTCTGGAGGGACAATAAACCAACTTTGAAAACGAAGCTTGAGAGAGAGCACAACTGCAAGCCCAGAGGTTTCAAGCCAGCATGGAGGGAGGAATTCACCATCTGCAAAGGGCAACCAATCAGAACACTCTGCCTGCTCCTCTGCCTGTGCCCTTTCCACCAGCAGCGCTCAGCCCCGCAGGGCAGGAGGTGTCAGCCCCCTCCAGATGATGCTCTCCATGTCTTCTGGAGGTGAAGACCACACACAGTTGTGTTTTGAAACTGCCTCCTGAGCTCCGTGGCTTTGCCAGCCCAGCTGAACCTGGACTCCTCACTGTGCACAGTATGAAGCACCCTGGAAATGAGCTTCAGCTGCAGGGTGCATGTCCCCAGCTCAGCACCCCAGAAGCCTTGAGACAAATCCAGGGCTTTTTGTTTCTGTTCCACCTTTTTCCCAAAACCATTTTTGCTCTACAGCTGCTGCTGGAGCAGGCCCAGAGAAGGGCAGAAAAGCTGCTGAAGGGTCTGGGGAAGAGGACTGGTGTGGAGCAGCTGAGGGAGCTGAGGTTGTTAAGCCTGGAGAAAAGGAGGCTGAGGGGAGACCTTCTGGTTCCCTGCAGCTCCCTGAAAGGAGGCTGGAGCCACGTGGGAGTTGGTCTCTTCTCCCGAGGAACAAGCAATAGGACGAGAGGAAACAGTCTCAAGTTGCCCCAGGGGAGGTTTAAGTTGGACATGAGGAACAATTTCTGCCCCTTCAGGGTTGTCCAGGCCTGGCCCAGGCTGCCCAGGGCAATGGTGGAGTCCCCATCCCTGGAGGGGTTTCTGAGCCATGGAGATGTGGTGCTGAGGGGCATGGTTTGGTGGTGCCCTGGGGTAGTGGTTGGACACCCTGAGCTCCATACCAACCCATTCTGTGGTTCCATGTTTAAGTCATCAAGAAGTCTGATGACCCCCAGGTAACCACACACATCTGCACAGGTCCTACTTGTGTCCAAGCAAGCTCACCTGCAGGTGTCCTCTCCAGCTGTGGCTGGCAGCCAGGAGCTCACTACATCACTGCAGTGACTGTCACCAGAGCTGCCTGCATGAAAGGACCTGACACCTCTGCTCAGGCTGCAGGGACCCATGTCTGCAATCCATGCCATGATGCCACCAAACCCGACACCACCTCGGTCAGGGCTGCCAGGGTGAGTTAACATCTGCCTGCCGAGCAGACCGTGAGGGACCGGGGGAGACAGAGGGAATGGAAAGGGCAGAGGTTGGACGTGCTGGCACTTCAGAGGGGGGAGGGTTGTACCATCCAAAACTTCATTCCACAGATCTCTGACCGTGGTCTTGGCAAGTGAAGCCTCTCAGAGGTAAAGTAAAAAGCTGTAATGCTAGCATTACAGGGTGGTGTGGGGGGCAAAGCCCTCTCAGAGAGAGTCCAACCTTCAGCCTATGACCGCCATGGACACTAAACCAAGTCCCCGAGTGCCATGGCCACAGAGTTCTTGAACACCTTCAGGGATGGTGACTCCACTAACTTCCTGGGCAGCCTGTTCCAATGCCTGACCACTCTGGCAGGAAAGAAATAGTTCCTTGTATCCAGCCTAACCCTCCCCTGGCACAATTTCAGGCCATTTCCTCTCCTTCTATCACCTGATACTAGGGAGAAGAGACCAATCCCCACCTGGCTCCAGCCTCCTTGCAGGGAGTTATAGAGAGCAGTGAGGTCTCTCCTCAGCTTCCTTTTCTCCAGGCTGGACAACCCCAGGTCTCTCAGCTGTTCCTCACCAGCCCTGTTCTGCAGATCCTTCACTGCCTTTCTGGTGCCTCGGTTGCAGGTGGGCAGAGGCAGGAGGATGCTGAGAGCTGACGGAGCCACCATTGGGTGTCACTACCACACCACAGACCCAGGGAACAACTCCAGTTAGCAGAGCACAAACCACCTTGCTCCAGACCAACCTTCCCCGCTCAGTGCTGGGGAGAGTTCATCTTTTCAACTCTGTCCAGCCTCCTGGAGCAAACCCTCACCTCCAGAACCCTCCCACACACTTCTCAATTCCACCATCAGCTCCCTTCTGGGTATTTCACTCCCGATTTTGATACTGGTCCTCAAAGGGTTCAGCAAAGCAGCTGGCTGCAGAAGTCATGGGATGCACAAATTCTCACCCAAGTCTTTTGCCTCGATTCCCTGACACATTCCCTCCCCACTCCACACACACAGAGCTCTGGTGAACACAGCGGCAGAGGCAGCACCCAGCCCATCCCCACTCCCCACATCTGTCTGGCCAAAAAAGCAGGTTTGAAGCTGGCCAGAGGGACAGAGATGTTGCTCCAGGTTGGAGAACAAAGCTGAGTTGCTCCTCACGAGGAGCCTGACCTCAACCTCCCCCAAAACACCAGCAAATCAAACAAGGTGCACCTGACATCGACGAGGGGAAAGGCTCCTTTGTGAGGGGGGTTTGGGCAGGAGCTTATGGAGAGCATCCAGGAAATTCCACCTTGGATTTCAGCACCAAAGTTGGTGGAAAGAACTCCACTGCACAAGTCACTGCCTCTGTTCACTCTGCCTGCTGCCCTCAAAGGGAATCATAGAATCATTAAGGTTGGGAAAGAGCCCCAAGACTATCGAGTCCAATCTTCTACTCAGCACCTCCCTGACCACAAGACCACATCCTGAAACACCTCTGACCACTAGACCATGTCCCAGAACACCTCCACAACCACTAGACCATGTCCTGAAACACCTCTGACCACTAGACCATGTCCTGAAACACCTCTGACCACTAAACCATGTCCCAAAACACCTCCACAACCACTAAACCATGTCCCAGAACACCTCCACGACCACTAGACCATGTCTCAGAACACCTCACAACCACTAGACCATGTCTCAGAACACCTCCACAACCACTAGACCATGTCCCAGAACACCTCCACAACCAGAAGACCATGTCCCAAAACACCTCCATGACCACTAGCCCATGTCCCAGAGTGTCCCATCCACTTGAGTTTTGACCAAGAGGTGCTAAAAAGCTTCATGGAAAAGCAGACTCCTCAGATTCCAGACACAGAAGGAAAAGTTTGAACTTTGGGAACAGCCTCATTGTTCCACACCAGGACACCTGAGCTGGCAGAAGGGAGTGGCAGGAGAGTCCTGAAGAGACAACTACATGGAGACCACCGTGGATAGTGCTGCAGACCTGAAAATTCCCTGGGTTTAGGAGGGGTTTGGACAGAATGACCTTTGAGGGTCCTTTCCAAGCCAGTGCAATCTGTGAATCAGTGAAGCCAGCAAGCAAGAGCTGCTGCAGCAGCAGATGCTGTGGAGGCAGCTGGAGAATGATTTTTGGCCATTTTTGCTCCCTTTTTGCCTACCCCCAAAGCTCTCCTTTGTTCTAAGCCCCGCGTCGGTCTCCTCAGGTGCACCCAGCTGCCCACCCTCTGCCTGCAGCCCGTCAAGGTCCCTTAGCTCCTTCCCAGCTTCTGTCTGGAAGGTAAAAATTAGCAACATACCATCACGTGGCAAATCTCCTTGCTTGGGAGCCGAGGAGCTCTGCACAGGGCTGACCTCGATTTCCTTTCTCTCCAGGGGAGCAGCAGCAGGTTTGCTGGGCTCCGGCTCGCCGCCTTTGCTCTTGGCAGCATCCAGCCCGGCAGCTCCATCGGTGGCATTTCTCTTCTCCTTCTTCACTGTCGCCTCCTCCTTCTCTTTGTCCTGGCTGCCGATTTCAGGGATCTGCTCCAGCTTGCTGTGGTACAAGCTCGGGCTGCCCAGCTCCTTCTTGCCCGAGCTGCTGCCTCCGTTCCACTCCTCTCTCTTCTTGGCAGCCGGCTCCTCTGCCAGCAGGGACTGGTGCTCCTTGCCCGGCGTGCCGCTCTGCTGGGGACCCGAGCTGCAGACAGATGTTTGCTCCTCTGCCACGGTCATTGACCTCTTCATCGCAGCGCCCGGCTTCCTGGCTGTGGGGCTGGAGCACTGGGTCAGGCTGCTATTAGGAGAGAGCAGACCAGTAGCGACGTCCTCTCTAAGCACCGGCTCAGGGTATTTATCAGCCAGGTCCAGGGTTAGGGGCACCGACAAGTGAGAGCACTCGGACATTGCACGCCTCATTGCCTTCCTTTGGTGGGCAGCCCTCTGCAGAAAGCTGCCATCCTCCAGCCTGTCCTCCAGCTCTTCCTCCATTTCGGGGCCGTGATTAAAGTCACTACTTTTGGAGTCATCTTGTGCCAGCTCCACGGTGGTAGTTGGAGGCTCTGGCTTGGGTGGTGTTGGGGAAGAGGCGAATCCACTCTGCACGTAGCCGTCGTTAAGCACCCCGAGCACACAATAGCTGGGGGCTCCATCTTTTTTCACCGTGGCTTCTTTAGAGCCCGAAGCGTTAGGCAGGGTGGAGTGGAAATTGGGGTTCCAGACACTGATCTCTTGCTCCTGCACGAATTTGCTGGGCTGGCTCTCCGACACGGACAGATTGGGCAGGGTCGGAGCCGGCTGACATTTGGTCTCCATTCCAGCCTTCCCAGCTGCTTTCTCCTGATCGGTGATGGCTTCATTTTTACCCAGCCCAGCCCCGGATTTTTCAGCTCCTGCCTGTCCCACCTGAAAATCTGTAGCCTTAGGGTTTGCAAAGTTCCCTTCCACGGAAGGAAACGGTTCAGAAATCAGAGCCCAGCTCTCAAGGTGACCTGCTGCTGCCTGGTATTTTTTGCCTTGCACCTCGATTTCTCTTTTGTCTTTCTGAGCTATTTTTAGCTCTTTGTCTAGCTTGCCTTCAAAGAAGCAGAGCTTGTCCTCATCCGTGAAGCCAGCGTTCTTAACCAGCCCATCCTTAATCGGTCCCCCCGCGTTCACGTTCAAGCCAATCTCGTTAAGCTTCCCCTCAGTCCTCTGCCACTCGAATTCGGGTTTGCCGAAGTCTTTGGGGGACTCCATGCAGTGGAAGGCTCCCGAGAAGCCGTCTGGGTTCTTGCCTTTGCACAGCTGGCTGTACTCGGAGAGGGCTGCGGGCTGCTTGTTGGAGAGAGACATCTCGGACCGCTTCGCTTCCTGCCGGGGCTGGCTCGGCGGCTCGCAGCGGCTCTCCGGCGGCGCTGACGACACACCATGCCCCCTCTGTTCACGACAAAACTCCTTCCTCCCCACCCCCTTGCCTGCCGCACGCCTTCACTTACTGGATCCAGCCACTAGTTCCAACCAACCCCCGATCCTTTTGTCAAGAGTGGAGAGCAACCTGCTCCTGGAGCAGCAGCTCAGGTCTCCGGTGGGATGCGAGGCGAAGGCTTTGACCATCCCGCTGGAATCAGTGCTCTGTGGCCAGCGCTCCCTGGGCTCTTGGGACAATGTTGCCATCTCCTCGCTCTCTACCAAACCACGTCGCCCTCAGTGCCCCGATAACGGCCAGTTCCTCCTGCTCAACCACTCTTAGGACCACTTGTAACACCTAAGGTCAGCAATTGTCCTTCCCTTACACCAAACGCCGGCCCCCCCAGCAAGCTCAGCCCCAGCCATTCCAGCTCTGAATGACTCCTTTCAGCACAAGGGCTTTTGTTTGCAGGGCACTTTAATGTATTCTGCTGGAGCCAACAATGCTGGCATGAGGACCTTCACCTCACAAACCACAAGGCTCAGGCAGGAGAGTGGACAAAGCTGGGCAGGATGAAACTGGTCAAGTGAGGAGAGGTTCTGGGGACGGAGATACCTTGAGCTCCACCTTCACACGGGTTTGATTTAAGATGAAGACACCTCACAACATTTTTTGAGCTGCAGTTTGCATGTCACACTGCATTTACCCCCAGCACTGCAGACATTGTGCTGATCTACTGCAACCCAACCTCAGCGTGGATCAAGAGCTTTACTTGGTGTCCTCTGAAGCCTCCACATCCAAGGCTTTTCCAACTGGGTTTGGACATCATTGTTCCAGCCTGGATGGCTTCTAACCACTCAGCCACTGGCATCTGGATTCTGCTCTTGCATCAGCACCAAACTGCAGAGTTGTCTCTTTTCTTAAATGCCTGGCTCAGATTAATCCTTGCCTAAGGTCAATTTCCTTCCTTGAACCAAGGTCACAATGGCCACAGACACAAACCATCACAGATACCAACAGACTGCAGTCCTGGAAGAAATCTGTCATAGAATCATAGAAACATTTAGGCAGGAGAAGACTTCTAAGCTCACAGAGTCCAACTATGACCACAGCACTGCCAGATCACCAGGGCCAAACCATGGCCCTCAGCACCACATCTCCATGGCTTTGAAACCACACCAGGGATGGGGACTCCACCACTGCCCCAGACAGCCTGGGCCAGGACTTGACAACCCTCAAGGGCAAGAAATTGTTTCTGATGTCCAATCTAAACCTCCCCACGGGCCAGTTTCCCTTGTGCTATTGTTTGTTCCTTGGGAGAAGAGAGCGACTCCACCTGGCTCCAGCCTCCTTCCAGGGAGTTGCAGAGACCCAGGAGGTCTCCTCTCCTCCTTTCCTCCAGACTCAACACTCCCAGCTCCCTCAGCTACTCTTCCCCAGCCCTGTCCTCCAGACCCTTCCCCAGCTTTGTTGTCCTTCTTTGGACCCACTCCAGCTCCTCACTGTCCTTCTTGGAGCGGGGGCCCAAACATGACCCCAGGATTGGAGGTGTGTACTCACCAGTGCCCAGTCCAGGGGGGACAATTGCCACCCCCCACACCACTGCTGATCCAAGCCAGCATGCTGGTGCCCTTCTCAACCACCTGGGCACAGGCTGGCTCCTCTCCAGCCGCCGTCACCAACCCCCCAGGGCCTTTCCCACCGGGCAGTTCCCCCCCCAGCTGCAGCAGCTCCAGGACTCCCTGCCATGCTCCCACTGAACACAAAATGTATTTTTACAGCCAGAGACTCCAAGCTACTCCACGCCCCCTGAATTGAACCTGCTGCTGGGAACTGCTACAATCCACACATTCACCTCAGTGTGTTTAAGCTTTGGATTTCAGACATTGCTATATTTAAAAACAATGACTAAGGAGCTGTAAGTTAGAAGAATCTTTCCTGCCACCCTCTAATTAACCAGAATAGTTCCACCCACCAGCTTCACTTCTCTAAAGGCCTCCACCAAATTTGTTTAATTTTTTTTTTTTTTTCTGCCATGCTTTAAAATATTCCTGGGGTGTCTTTTCTGGTGGAAAATGGGATTTTAACTCATGGCTCATTCTCAGAACTGATGCAGGACAGAATCCCTGAATGCCAGCATGGCAGGAGCTGGAAGTGACCTCTGGAGGCCATCCAGTCCAACCACCCCTGCTAAAGCAGAGACCCCCCCACAGCAGCCTGCCCAGGATCAGAATGGCTGGGGGGGGGAGTTTGGAATCTCTCCAGACAATGAGACTCCACAATCTCTCTGGGCAGATGCTTGTTTCTTCAGCACAGATGTTTGCAAGTTTTTGCTCAGTCTAGAAGCATCTGGCCTGCTCCCCAAAGTGGCAGGCCCTGAAGCCATCTAATCCCATGGAATTATTGATGCTCTTCTGTCACTCAGTCAGTCCCAACACAAGGAGTCTCCATCCATCACTTGGTGCCCTTCTCTAGGAGCAAGAAGTCAGCAAAGCAACCTGAAAGCACCTCCTAGATTGGTTTGAGTTGAGTTTTAAAGCAAGCAGCCACCATGTGCCATAGAGGAGAAGCCCCTCCTTGCTTTAGGGGTGGGTGCTTCAGAGCCCTGCATCCCAGAAGAGCTTTGTATGACTGGGAAGAAAAGCCTGACTCACCATGTCCACACACAGCCAGGAACAGCCACTGCTGCTGCTTTGTTTTATGTTGATTATTTAATGGAGGAAATGAAGCTTCTCCAGTCCTTAGCTGTGGAAGAGCTCTGCAGTCATCTAATATTTAATGTCTCAGGACATTAATGGAGGTAACACAGAGTTCATACCCTGAGAGCTTTGCAACAGCTTCATCCTGCCCATAACATGATGCTTCCAGGTCCTCATTCTCAGTCTGCCTAACCTCTGTCTTCTCCTAAACCAATTCTTTTCCCTTCAAGTTTATTAATATTCAGCTCCCAAAGCTGTGCCAGGATGTGTTAAGCTTTCAGCCAAGACAGAAGCAGTCACTCACAGGACATGACCAGCAATGTCCTTGTTCTGGAGCTCTGGTCCCAGTTTCTTCATAGGATCACAGAATGGCTCAGGTTGGAAGTGATCTCAGAGACAATCTCCTCCAAACCCCTGCCATGGGCAGAGATGCCCCTTAGCTAGACTTGGTTGCTCAAGACCTTCTCCAGTCAAACACCCCCAGGGAAGAGGCATCCATGGCCACTCTGGGCAATCCATTCCAGAGTCCCAAGCACCCTTGTAGTGAAGAACTTCTTAGATCCAGTCTAACCCTGCTCTCCCTCAGCTTCAAACCATTCCCCTTAGGAGAAGTCCTTCTGCAGCCTCCCTATAGCATCCATAAAATGGATAAAGAATTAGAAGAGAAGTAAGCAAGAGAGGCAGGAAAGGGTGGGAAGGTGTCCAGCAAACTGGAGTTGGGCAGACTGGGAAAACAACTCAAGTGAGGAAGTGCTGCAGAGAAGTTGGGCTAGAAGGGTAAGTTAGAGGGTTGAAAGGAAGCCCATCCACTGCTTCCACCCTGAGTTCAGCTCTGAGGAAGATTCCATGGTGGGGCCCCAACACTGACCCAACCCAGGGTGTCCAGTACTCAAGGCCTCAAACAGCTGGAAGCTCTCCCAAGGTCAGACCTTGGTCCAGCTCCTGGATGTGCAGATTCTTCCTGGAGGTTCTTCTGACCTTCCAGTGGTAAGACAGCAGCCTGCTTCACCAGCAGGAAGGGTCTCTTCTGCCTGTTCCCATCCTCTCCCCATCTTAGCTCCTGCCTTTTCCAGGATCAGTTAGCACAAGCCCATCGGGGAGGCTGAGGGCAGGCAGAAGCCTCAGCACCACCACGATCCACAAGCAGTGTTTATTTCTGAGCTGCTTGCCTGTGTTTTGATGCCCATGTTTCAGCTCAGAACACAACCCAAACCAGGCAGGGACCTGCTGAAGAGCCTGCAAAGTTCCCCAGTCCCCTTCACTGGGCTTCACTGGGTGAAGTGTGGCCCCCGGGCTGGGGCAGTGCCAGCAGACCAAGATCACTACATGGCCACGTCAGCAGGCAGTGCCCAATCTGCAGGCTCCCAGCCTCAGCAGATGAATCAGCCTTGTGTTTCTATTTTTGCTGGCTCCCCAAGCCATCTCTGATCCCTCCTAATGCCTCTGCTGGGGTTTTTTTCCCCCTAATCTAACCCAGTCACTCCGTGCAGTCCTTGGTGCCTGTTTCCACGGCAACATCACTTTCCAGGATGATGAGCAGCTCCTGGGCAGCACCACACCACCAGCTAACCTGGCCTCTAATTAACTGCTGTGGCCAACTACTGTGGCTGAGCAGAGTGACCAGGACCACCAGGGATGAGCTCTGCTACAAAACCTGCCCTTCACACACTCACTCAGGTTGGCTCACACGCGCTTTGTGCTGCTCAGCCAAATGGAATCACAGAAGCATTTGGGTTGGAACAGACTTTTCAGATCATGGAGCCCAACTACAAACCCAGCACTGCCAGGGCACCACCAGACCATGGCCCTCAGCACCACCTCTCCACAGCTTGGAAACCCTTCCAGGGTGGGGACCCCACCGCTGCCCTGGGCAGCCTGGGCCAGGCCTGGACAACACTCGAGGGGCAGAAATTGTTCCTCGTGTCCAAACTTTTTGTTAACCACCTTCCTTTGCTTGCCATCCATTCCCACTCTTCCTCCATCACTGGCAGATGTCTGAAAGGGCAGAATTATTCCTCATGTCCAAGCCAAACCTTCTCTGGGGCAAACTGAGGCCATTTCTTCTTCTCCTGTCACTTGTTCCTCGGGAGAAGGGATCAACACAACCTGAGAAACACTACTGCCTAGACCACAGTGTGGTAGCACAGTAAGGGCTTGACTCTGCCAGCAGCAAGCCCAGAGCACCACTACACATGAATCTGCCCTTTCCTGAAGAGCCTGGGCACGTCAAAGAGCAGGAGAAGACACAAAGCCCAAAACACTGAAATGAGTGGCTTTCCTTTGCAGAAGGAGACTGAGCTGTCAGGACACTATGGGGGGGGACACAAAAGTCACTTGGGAGTCTCAATGCAGCCTGAGGAGTGAAGGGAGGAGGATGCTGGCAGTGAAGGTGAGCCAAATGGCTCAGCACTGCATGACTGAACACCTCCCATCATCAGCCCAGGAGGTTCCATCTGAACAGGAGGAGAAACTTGTTTGGTGTAAAGGTGCTGGAGCTCTGGAACAGGCTGCCCAGAGAGGTTGAGGAGTGTCCTTCTCTGGAGAGCTTCCAAACTGACCTGGGCATTGTGATCCTGGGCAAGCTGCTGTGGGTGCCCCTGCTTTAGCAAGGGGTTGGATGGTAATCTACAGAGGTCCTTTCCAACCCCCACCATGCTGGGATTCTGGGATTCTGTGACTGCCACTGAGAGAACCCAGCAGCATCCTGGTTGCCATGGCTCCCAAGGGAGCTGATGACAGAGCTCACACCAATTCCAGCAGCACAAAAGGAGCTGATGCAGTCAGGAAAGCCATCCTGGGATCCCAGAGGATGCTGGGAGGCCTGACTATGGAGACTGCACTTGCTAAAAGTTAGTGGAAAACCCTCCAAAATATTTCCAGGAGTGGTTCTGATGGTGGTAGATCATTGGTGCCCATCAGGGACAGGCAAATGGCTGACATGGGTGGATGGGAGGTGTGGCAGGAGGTGGCCTCCATGGTCCTGCCTGACAAACACAGGTCAAGTGTTGGCCATGGTGGCAGGAGGAAAACAGGGAACCTTAACAGGAGCATGAATGGGCACTGAGAGCCCAAGGCCTCAGCAGCTCAGTGAACATCTGGGCTGTGATAATGAACAACCATGGCCACGAAGGTGACCAGGGACTGGAACTCTTCTGCTGTGAGGCCAGGCTGGGAGAGTTGGGGTTGTTCAGCCTGGAGAACAGAAGGCTCCAGGGAGACCTTCTGGTGGCCTTGTAGTGCTTCAAGGGGACAATCAGACAGCTGGGGCCAGACTTTTGAGCAGGGCCTGTTGTGACAGGACAAGGGGGGATGGATGGAACTGACAGAGGGAGATTCAGAGTGGAGAGAAGGAAGATGCTGAAGGTGGTAAGATGCTGTCCCAGGCTGCCCAGGCAGGTGGGAGATGCTCATGCCTGGAACCATTGCAGGTCAGGTTGTCTGGGGCTCTGAGCAACCTGCTGTAGTTGCAGATGTCCCTGCTGACTGCACAGAGGTCACACTGGGTGGTGAAGGTCCCTTCAACCTAAACCAGTCTGTGACTCTGGCCTCCTGGATCTCTGTAGCTGCTTCTCTGCCCAGTACACCAGCACACACATTTATGGCTGTGACTCTCAACACCTTCCCTTCCAGTGACTTCTGTTGTGTTATCTGGTGTCCAAGTGCTACAGGAATTCACTCTTCCACCCTCACACCCAACCTGAGGCCCTTCCACACCAGTGGTGCCAACCCAGGGATACACTCAGGGTTCACAGCTCACTGATGCCAGGGATGCTGGCAGTGAATCTGAGTCAAAAGGCTCAGTTCAGAAACTGAAAACTTCTCATCATGAACCCAGGAGGTTCCACCTGAACAGAAGAAGAAACATCTTTGGTGTGAGGGTGATGAAGCCCTGGAGCAGGCTGCCCAGACAGGCTGTAGTCTCCTTGTGTGGAGAGCTTCCAACCCCACCTGGGCATTGTGATGCTGAGCAAGCTGCTGCAGGTATCCCTGCTTCAGCAGGTGGGGTTGGACTGGATGATCTCCAGGTGCTCCTTCCAACCCACACCATGCTGGGATTTGAGGATTCTGGGATTCAGAGAACCTCTTTAAAAACCCACAGGCCTTGAGGCTCTGAAGTGCTGGAAGGATGAAAGCAACTGAAGATGAGCCCTGTGTAAACTCTGGTCTGGCCAACTCAAGAGATGCAGAGCATGAACCAAGGTACTCACAGGCTGGAGTCCTGCTCTGAAGCAAGACTCCTTCAAGTTCTGAACACACTTTACCTGGGCAAAACCTTCAGCAAGACTTCTTCAATTCCAAATACACTTTACCTGGGCAAAACCTTCAGCAAGAGCTTCTCTCTTTAGCTTTTTTTCAGCATGGACCTGCCACTAAAATCCTGCTCCCATGAACCCAACAGTGAGCAGAGGGAAAGAAAGACCTCAGCAGACAACAGCAAGGCTTGAAGGAAACCTTGGCTTTGTCACAAAGATGCTGCCTTCAGCTTTCCCCTTTCTTTTGTAGCGTCATGCACCAAAGAACATCACTTCTGCAGGCACAGGTTCATGCAGAGAACACCACTTCCACCAAAATAGAACCACTTCAGGTTATGCAACACTCATTAAAATTACAAAAGGCCTCCCAGAACCTGAGCAGAGTGTTAAGCGCTGGCGAAGTTAGTGGCTGCCTCATGCAAACCGGCAGCGAGGAACTGCAGGGCAACAGGAACAAACTTCCATGCCTGATGACAAAGCAAAACCACCTCAAAGAGCACCTCAGGGCAGGCAGAAACTTCCTCAGCCCCTCAGGGCAGCCTGCAGTACCTGAAGGGGGCTACAAGAAAGCTGGGAGGGACTTCTGACAAGGACTTGCAGTGATAGGACAAGGGGCAAGGGCTTTGAGCTGGGAGAGGCGAGAGTGAGACTGGAGATGAGGAAGAAAATCTTGACAGTGAGGGTGGTGAGACACTGGCACAGGTTGCCCACGGAGGTTGGGGATGTCTCCTCCTTGGAGGTGTTCAGAGCCAGGTTGGATAAGGCCTTGGGCAACCTGGGCTAGTGGGAAGTGTCTCTGCCCACGGCAGGGGACTGGAAGTGGATGACCTTTAAGGTCCCTCCCAACCCAAACCATTCTGTGAATCTATGAACTCATCAGAGTGGAATTCACATAGGTGGTGTCAGTTGTGGCTGAGGAAGGTTTGGAATGAGCAGGAGAGGAATACTGCTTAGTTCTCCTCTGTCTCCATGTCCTCCATTTTAAAGTTCCAATGAACTTCATTCAGTGCTATGAAATGAATTCCCTCTCACATCCTGTGAGCAGAGGGACCTTGCTCCCTGGACAACAGCCAGGACAAACAGTCCCAATGCTTACCAGTCCACCCAGAGTCCCACAGAGGGATCGAGAATGAACTCTCCACCAGCCCTGCTCTTTGTGTAACTCTCTTCTGCCAGAATTATCATAGAATCATGGAGTGGGTTGGGTTGGGAGGGACCTTGAAGATCATCCAGTTCCAACCTCCCTGCCATGGGCAGGGTCACCTTCTACTAGCCCAGGCTGCTCAGGGCCTCATCCAACCTGGCCTGGAACACCTCCCTGGGCAACCTGCTCCAATTCCTTCTGTTATTCAGGAAGGAAGGGTCCCTGGGGGCTGCAGCAGCTCAGAGAAGCTGGAGATAAAGGTACCCACCAGCTGCAGGAGGAGAGGGAGATGCAGTTAGGCTGAGGTGGGATTGAACCCAGACCCTGCAACATGAGAACATTGCCTACACCATGCACCAGGTTCCCTGCCCAGTGGCACACGGTGCTGGTCAGTGACCAGGGTGATTCACCCTGAAGGGGACTGTGATGCCAAGCAGCTGAGGTACCACCACCTGAAAGTGCAAGCTTCCTGGGCCAGTCACCAGTACCCACGGGCAACAACCCAGAGTGCTGCGGCTCAGACCAGGCTGTCAGTCCTTCCACGCCAGGCATTAGGGCTGTGAGACAGGCAAGCAGAACCCACAGCCAGAACACCCCCAGGCATGCCCCACTCGCCTGTGCCACCCAGGATTAACAACCACAGGCATGCCAACGTGCCACCAAGCAGGCCCAAGCTGCCTGGGTTACAGCCAGCCCACACCACACACACACACACACACACCTTGCTCTTGCCTCTGCCGGCTCACGCCGGGGACTCTCAGCTGCTTTGGTTTCTCTCTGGTTGCAGCAGACCTGGCTGGCACAGCTGGCACCCCTCTTGCCATGGTGGGCCTCATGTAGCCCTTCACTGGTGCTGCTGCTTTGGCTCGTTCTTGCTTTGCCTCCTTCACAGCTTTTGGTTCACTTTCTTCTGCTTTGCCCTTAGCTGGAGGTTGATCTGCTTCAGTCTTTGGGACATCCTTCAGGTGAGCTTCCACACAATGCTCCTCTTCTGCAGGCTGAGCACCACCTTGGGTGGGAGCTGGGGGACTGGGGGCAGCAGTCAGATCGACACCAGCAGCCTCTGCTGTGCTCACTTTGCTGTCCAAACTCTTCTTGCCTCCATCCAGCTGAGCCTCTCCAGCTCCATTCCCCACCACAGGCTGTGGCATGGCTGCTCCTGCTCCATGCTCTGCTGTGGCTGCACCTCCTGGGGAGATGCCCCCAGTGCCCTCTCCAGGAGGGATGGTGCCTTCCAGTTTCTCTGTCCCTTTGGCACTTACAGGAGCTGCTTTGGGTTTGGGATCTGCCACCTTCTGAGGAAGGTCTGGGGAAGCTTTGTCAGTGTTTTGCTTTTTATCAGCAGTTTTCATTTCTTTCTCATCCACCTTTGCCATTGGCCAGAGGTGACCTTCACCCTTCTTTGATGCAGTGTCCTCTGTCACTGCATGATCCAAAGGCAGTGGCTCAGCTGCCTCACTGCCAGCCTGGGGAGCAGCTCTCTTGGTTTGCCCATCTTTCCTGGAACCCTCTTCTCCAGGCTCTCTGTGTTCCAGACTGATTGGCTGTTCATGAGGTTTCGGAATCTGTTTCTCCTTCTCAACCCCAGATCTGGGCTCTGTGCTGCTTTTCTCTGCTGCTGGAGGGGGAGGAGGATGGGGAAGGTCCTCACTTCTTGCACCCTCACCTGTCTGCTTCAGGAAGCCTGAAGAATCATGGCCCACATTAGCAGAGGCAGCTCCTGCAGCCTGAGCGAGGGACCCAAAGGCTCTTCCTTTATCACTCCAAAGCATTTGAGGGCCAAGGGGAAAGTTCTTCACATTTCTGTTTTCATCCACCACCCCCATCTCTGCCCCTCCATGGTCCCCCCCAGCACCCCTGGGGGACTGCACTTCGCTCCCCTTTGGTTTTGGCTCTGGAAAACCAGGCTGCTCTGCAGGGCTTGCAGCCTTTCTGCTGCTTCCATCGGGACTCCTCTTTTGAGGGCTCTCAGGAACTGTGGCTGAAGTGTCACCTGCTGGCTGCTCTGGGGCAGCAAGGCCACCCCTGCTGCTGCAAGCAGAGGGACTTTCTGCTTCAACTTTCTTTGTTACCTCCACCTCACCAGGAGAAAACAGCTCTGCATCTGCCTTCTGCTCCACAAGTGGCTGTGGGAAGCTCAGCTCCAACCTTCTGCCTTTCTCTCTGCTGCCTGCCTGTGACTTCTCCGGCCCCAGAGGCACAGCAGGAGCTTGAGCTTCAGTGGCAGCAGCCAGGTCACCCAGGGGCCTCGCTGAAGTGCTGCAGTGAGGCTCTCTGCCTTTATCACCAGGCTGAGCTTTACTCCTTCCCACCTCTTCCTCTGCTGCAGGGCTGGCACCTGGACCTTGCTCAGGAGTATTTTCTGCCTTTTTCCCTTTCACATCCCTACTTTTTTTCTTAGGCTTGTCCCTGGTGGGCTCCTGAGCCACAGCTGGCTCCTGGGCCATGGTTGTGACTGCCCCATGCTCTGGGAGAGGCTCAGGTCTGTCTAGCTCCTTACCTTTAGGCCCAGGTTCTTTAGTGCTGACTATTTCTGCCTCTGATGTCTTTCTTTTACCATCTGAAAGATTTGCTTGATTAGAGAAACTTCTTCTGGTGTCCCCCTGTACTTCAGGCTCTTTCAGCACTTCTTTAGTGACACCTCTCTGGCTCTCCAGCCCAAGCTCCCTCCCCAAATCAGAGCCCTCATCTCTTGTGTCTCCAGCCACCTTCTGGTTGCTGGGAATCCTGCCTGTTCCCAGCCCAGCATCCAGGCCAGCTCCCTGCCCCAGAGGGCTCCTCTCAGGCGTTTTCCTTTGCCCATCACTGCACCTCTTCCTAGGCTTCTCTGTCACCAGGGTCACTTCGGGTTTCCCCACAAGTGATTCACCTGCTGGGGTCATTCCAGCCTCTTGGCCTTTAGTAACCCAACCCACCTCCTTTGTTTGGCTGCTGCTGTCGGCCTCAGCAAGATGTTTTTCCCCTCCTCTCCTGCTCTCCAGCAGGAAGAGTTGGGCTGAAGCACCCACATCAGCCACTTCACTTCTCCCAGCATTTTTCTGGGGCTCCCCTGTGTCCCCTCCACTTGGCCTTTGGACACTGGCTCCATCTGAGATGTTCTCTTGAGAGCACTGGGAAGTGACACAGATCCTCTCCCTGCCTTCAGCACCAACTCCCTGGGCTTTATCCACCTCAGCAAAACTACCTGAGTCCATCTTATCCTCCAGAAAGGGCTGCTGGAAAAAACTTCTGTCACCTTTTTTACTTCTCCCATCACTACCTCTCTTTTTTGGCTTGTCTGCAGGGTAAGGATGGGCATCACTTCCTGAGGGATGCCCTCGAGCAGAACTCCGGCCCCTGGCAGGAGAAGTTGTGTCTCTGGCAGCCTCCTCTGCCCTCTCCCCATCACTCAGCCTGCTGACACCCTCCATCTGCTCAGGGAAGCTTTTCAGCTTCTTGACTTTCCCTTCCCCACGCTTCTTTTTAGGCCTGTCCATGCCCTGTGCAAGGTTGGGATCTTTCCTAGGCTGCTGCTCAGTGGTAGGAGATCCTGGCCCTGGAGCTTTGTCAGAGGAATCTGCTGCTGTCCCCTTGTCCCCTGCCCCAGCAGAGGGGGGGCCTTTGGCTGGCCCATGAAGTGGGAACCCCTCAGCCTTTCTGCTCTGCAAAGCAGGAATCTCCTTGGGGTCTGGTAAAGCCAAGGGTGTGCAAGGCACTCCAGGAGCATCTCCTGGGGTCTTCAGTGCTCCCTCTGAAGTATCATGGCCAACAGCCAGGCACCTATCAGAGGACACTGATTGAGGTTTCTCAGCTGCCTTTGGCTCCTTAGGAAGCTCCCTGGGCTGTTTGGAGGATTCTTTCTCAACCCCTTTGCTCTTCCCACAGCTCTCTCTTTTCTTTGCTGCTGCCTCCAGTGAACCACTGGAAGTCTGAAGCTCAGGGTGCACAGTGTCACTGGGAGATGTGTGCTTGGCCTCCTTACCTCCATCAGAAAGGAGCAATTTGGGAGGTTTGGTCTGCAGAGGAGTTTCTGCTTTGTTCAGGTTGATCAGCTCTGGAGCTGAGGCTGCCAGCTCAGCAGATTCTGGCTGCTTATGCTCCAGTTTCTCCTGACCAAGAAGTTCTCTCCCCACGGGCTTGGTTGGGCCCTTTGCTGTCACAGATTCTCCCACCTTGTTCTGGCCTACCTGCTCCAGAGGAACCTCTTCTCTTTTGCCATTTGATTGCAACATCAAACTGTCTCCTCTCCTTCCTTCTGTCCTCTGCACGTCCCCATTTCTGGCACCCAGAAGGGATTCTAAGGGCACAATGGGTGTTGGGGGCTGCTCTGTTGGTGCTGGCACTGAGGTGGCCTTTTGCTGCTCCAGGATCTGACTGCCAGTTATTTTAGCATCCCTTGGCATCTCCCAGGCTCTGCTTCCTGAGGGAGTTGCCTGCTCTCTGCCAGCCTCGGCCGGCGCCGGGGGGTAGGGGACAGCCAGCGGAGAAGCTCTGGAAGCTCTTGAGCCTGCTGCATTTCCATCCCAGAACTCCATTGTTCTTGGCAGCTGGTTTCTCCTTTGTTTTGGTTTCTTCTTCTTCTTCTTCACAACGGCCAGAGACCCTTCCAGAGCCCAGCTGTCCCTTGGCAGGTCTCTGCAGCTCTCGGCCGGCTCCGACCCCGCGCCGGGCGGCTGCTTTGTGTGCGAGAGCCTGCGGGGAGCTGCAGCCACACATCCCAGCCCCGCGGCAGGACAGGGCTCTGCTGCGGGCTCAGCACTCTTCTGCCGGGGGACACCTACTGGAGCTTCCTCTGGGCCATCTGCAATAGGCAGTGGGGCAGGATCTGCTCTGCCAAGCCCGCGGGCACTCGCTTTGTTAGGTTGCTTTATTTGTGCAGTGGGCAGACCTGGAATACAGGAAGGCTGCTCAAACATCGAGGAGACTGTGGGCTTGGTAAGCAAACAAACAAACTATCTACACATCCCTCTGATCTTAGCCATCTGAAGCTCTCCACACCACTCACACAGGCAGGATTTACCAGCACTGCCGTCACACCAACTCTACAGCTGCCCCAGCAGGGCTGGGCTAGACCCTGGCACACAAACCCCACCGATAAAGACATCACAGCTGGTTAAAAGTCCCTAATTCCTGCCTGGGACACGCTCTCAGCCCACCACAAAGCAGCAGTTCCTGTGAGGACACACCAGCAGGGCTTAAAAATGCATGAAGGATCCGTTTTGTCTCAGCAAGAGAAGAGGACAGATCCAGCTCTTTTTATATCTCCAGCTGGCATCCATCCAGAATGCGGGAACAGAAGTTTTTAGTGGAAAGATGAAGCCTAGGGAAGGGAGGAGGAGCGGGGAAGGAGGGAGCAGAAGAGAGCCCAGGTTCCCCCAGCACCAGGGTGGGAGCGGCGGGAGGCGGAACCTCTGCAGCAGGATCGTTTGCCGTGCCCCACCCCCGGCAGCACCAGAGCCACCCCTCGGAGGACACCAGCAGAGCTCTGTCAGCCCTGGCCCACCGGCAGCCCCCGGGCAGAGGTGTCAGCAGCAGGAGCAGCTCCTGGGTTAGTGGAGCAGGGAAAGAGTGGCATTTTCCTTTGGGAATGGCAACACTCCATCGGGAAGGAGGTTCCTCACCAGGAATACTGCAGTGGGAATTAATGGTCCTTTTTAACACCAAAATAAAATGCTAAGAAGCAACAAGGAGGTGAGAATGAAGCTCTGCAGCAGGAAAAATGAGCCAGTCCCAAAGGCCTGGGAAGAGCCATGTTGGACCTTTTAGCGCAGCGAAGATGGAGAGGAAGAGGAGCACTGCAAAGGGGCAGGGGTTAGGGGCACAGCAGAAGCAGAACCCCCCAGTGAATGCAAAGCAGGAGAGATTTCTGCTTCCTCAGGTGGCCACACAGCCAGGAGGAACAGGGCAAGAGCTCACAGAGAACATTTCCATCCCCAGAGGGAACTGGTGGGTCTGTCCTACCTGTGGGCTCCTGCAGGCCTTTCTCCTGCTGAGGTTCTGTGTGTGGGATGTGGTTGTGCTCAGCCTCTGCCTTCTGTGGCTCTGCAGCAGGGACATCCACAGCAGGAGCAGGTTTTTCTGCAGGGGGGGCTTTGTTTTCTAGTGCAGCAGCTTCTTTTGCTTCTGCTGGAGCTGGAATGGGAACAGAATGCTTCAGCTCTTGGGAAACCAGGCAACTGCAGTTCAGAAGTAAGCTGTTGAGGCTCCATTTTGTCTTTAGCAGGGATGAAGTTTGTTGGAAATAGGAATCTGCTACCTGTGGACCTATCAGAGAAGGCCTTGAGAAGGCCATGAAGATGATCAGAGGGCTGAAGCACCTCACCTATAGGGACAGATTGAGAGAGTTGGAGCTGTTCAGCCTGGAGAAGGCCTTGAGAAGGCCATGAAGATGATCAGAGGGCTGGAGCACCTCACCTATAGGGACAGATTGAGAGAGCTGGAGCTGTTCAGCCTGGAGAAGGCTCCAGGGAGACCATGGAGCAGCCTTCCAGGCNCAGAGGGCTGGAGCACCTCACCTATAGGGACAGATTGAGAGAGCTGGAGCTGTTCAGCCTGGAGAAGGCCTTGAGAAGGCCATGAAGATGATCAGAGGGCTGGAGCACCTCACCTATAGGGACAGATTGAGAGAGCTGGAGCTGTTCAGCCTGGAGAAGGCTCCAGGGAGACCTTAGAGCAGCCTTCCAGTCCCTGTACAAAGCCATGGAGAGACAGGGTGAGGGGTGATGGCTTCACACTGGAAGAAGCTGGACTGAGACAAGACCTTAGGAAGAAATCCTTGCCCAGGAGGGTGGTGAGGCACTGGAACAGGTTGCCCAGAGAAGTTGTGGAGGCTCCAAACCTGGCAGTATTGAAAGCCAGGTTGGATAAGGCCTTGAGCAACCTGGTCTAGCAGGGAGTATCCCTGCCCATGGCAGGGGGGTGGAACAGTTGGACTCAATGATCTTGGAGGTCTCTTCCAACCTCAATGCTTCCATGATTCTTTATGCAACCAAGTTTATTTACATATTAGACAGAAACACAAACTAAACAGGCACTGGCACTACAGCTATGGCAAAGGAAGACAAGGATGGGCTCTGTGATGGTCATTTCAAGGCTTAATACCATGGTCTGTGTCTACCAGCCCCCAGGGCAGCACACCCTCACCACCTTGAAAGCAAACCTTTCAGAGATTAACAGAATGGTTTGGGTTGGAAGAGACCTTCAAGATCATCCAGTTCCAAGCCCTGTGCCATGGGCAGGGACAGCTCCAACCAGCCCAGGTTGGTCAAGGCCTCATCCAGCCTGGCCTTGAACACCTCCAGGGAGGGGACATCCCCAACCTCCCTGGGCAACCTGTGCCAGTGTCTCACCACCCTCACTGGAAAGAATTTCTTCCTAATCTCCAGTCTAATTCTGCCTTTGCTCAGGCCAGGAGAAGTGTCTGTCAGGAAGAACTTTGGGTGGTGGGGCAGAGCTGGCTGACAGCAAGGTGCTGGCTCCTGTTGGACTCTCTGGTTTGCATTTCTCACCTGCTGGCTCTGAGACATGGTTGGTCTGCTCTGGAAGATGCTCCTCATGGTGGCTAGGAGGTGGTTTGCTGTCTTTAGCTTTTTCTAATAGATCAACAGAAGCTTCTGGGGCTTTGTGTTCCTCTTCCACATTTGCAGTTGACTCTGCAAATGGAATGTAAAGGATAAAAATAATATTACAGTTAATTGAGATCAGATTCAGCAAGACCAAAACCACTTCCCCATCTAATTCCAACCTTCCACAGCAGACAAAAGGTTTCCCTCATCTTCCAAACAGTGACAATCAGCTTTTGAGGGTCACCTACCAGCTCTCCCCTCTTGAAAGCCAAGTGTCCTGCTAAAGCCTGTCCCTCCTGCACTGTCTGCCCTTCCCTGCTTCCTTCACCCACCTCTGCTGCTTAGCTCCTCCACTCCAGGAGGGGTTTTGGTTCAGATTTCTCTTTTGGAACCCACTCCTTCACTAAACTGGAGAGCATTAGAATGTATTAAAGAAAAGATCTCACTCCAGCTTGAGAGTACAGACTGGAGCCCAGCAGGCTCCACCTGGACATGAGGAGAAAAAGGCTGCCCAGGCAGTGCTGGAGTCCCCAGCCCTGGAGAGGTTTCAAAGCTGTGCAGAGGTGGTGCTGAGGGCCATGGGTTGGTGGTGACCTGGCAGTGCTGGGCTAAGGGTTGGACTCCATGACCCCAAAGGTCTCTTCCAACTCAAACACTTCTGTGATTCTCTAATCCTGACTGCTACAAACCCAAGCTCTTTATTTGCCAGCCTCATGCCAACTGCCCATCTTTGCAGCCATCAGGAGGTGCTTCCAAGAGTGCTGCTGCCAGGGCTACACCACACCATGTGCCATGCCTACATGTCTGAGCAAAGCCTTTCAGGCTCCACACTCACCTGCA
Organism: Semnornis frantzii; assembly: GCA_013399775.1. Lineage (NCBI taxonomy): Eukaryota > Metazoa > Chordata > Aves > Piciformes > Ramphastidae > Semnornis > Semnornis frantzii. The sequence goes on along the minus strand of VWYK01125400.1, from coordinate 20,358 downwards.
GGAGGTTTGCCCAAGGGGGACTTCTTTTGCTCAAGAGGAGACTCAGATGTCATCAGCTCCTCAGATGCAGCCACCCTGGTGTCAGCTGCAGAGGGGGACTTGGCTTCTGCAGGGGCAAACCCAGAATCCACAACAGGAAGAGGCTTGGCTTCTGCTACAGGGGGAAACCCAGAATCTAGAGCATGATGATGGTTGACTTCTGCTGCAGAGGCCAGCTCAGAATCCACAGCATGGTGAGATTTAGTATCTGCTGCTGGGGCAAACTCCAAATCCACACTGTGGTGAGATTCCAGATCTGATCCTTGGGCAAATCCCAAGTCCATACCATGGGGAGGTCCCACATCTGCTGTTGGGCTGAACCTTGCATCTTGTGCTGGGGCAAACCCCAAATCCATACCATGGGGAGGTCCCACATCTGCTGCTGGGCTGAACCTTGCATCTTGTGCTGGGGCAAACCCCAAATCCATACCATGGGGAGGTCCCACATCTGCTGCTGGGCTGAACCTTGCATCTTGTGCTGGGGCAAACCCCAAATCCATACCATGGGGAGATCCCACATCTGCTGCTGGGGTAAACCCCAAGTCCATATCATGGTGAGATCTCACATCTGATCCTGGGGCAAATCCCAAATCCAGACTGTGGTGAGGTCCCACATCTGCTGCTGGGGCAAAGCCTGCATCTTCTGCTGGGGCAAAGGCCACATCTGCAGCACAATGGGATGCAGCATCTGCCACTGGGGTGAAGCCAGCATCTGGCACTGAGGAGGTTGCGGCCTGGGGAGCAGGAGGAGCCTTGGCTTCTGATGGAGGAGCAGACCCAACACCCACTGCCTGAAAAGGGTTGGTTCCTGCTGCAGGTCCAGCATCCAGGCATGGAGGAGGCTTGCTGGCCCCTGCAAGGGTGGGCCCAGCTTGGTCTGCAGACGTGGATATGACATCCAAGGCAGGGACACAGGCTGCAGCTGCCACAGACACAGAGCAGAGAGGTCAGCCCCAGGCACAGACTGCAGGCAGCTGGCAGGGGCTGCTCAGCATGGAATCAGCAAGGCTGGAAAACATCTCTGAGATCCAGTTCTGGGCTCCCCAGTTCAAGAGAGACAGGGAACTGCTGAAGAGACTCCAGGGGAGGCTGGGAAGATAGTGAGAGGCCTGGAGCAGCTCTGTGAGGAGCAAAGGCTGAGAGCCCTGGGGCTGCTGAGCCTGCAGAAGAGCTGCCCCAGAGGGGGCCTGATCACTGCTCAGCAAGAGCTAAAGGGTTAGGGGCAAGAGGATGGGGCCAGACTCTTGTCAGTGGTGCCCAGGGACAGGACAAGGGGCAATGGGCACAGACTGGAACCCAGGAGGCTCCATTTGAACAAGAGGAGAAACCTGTTTGGTGTGAGGGTGCTGGAGGCCTGGAGCAGGCTGCCCAGGGAGACTGCAGTCTCCTTGTCTGGAGAGCTTCCAACCTCCCCTGGCCACTGTGCTCCTGGGCAAGCTGCTGTGGGTGCCTCTGCTTTAGGAGGGGGTTGGACTGGATGGTCTCCAGAGCTTCCCCCCCAGCCCCACCATGCTGGGATTCCTCTAGAGGCCATCCTCTGTTCTTCCCCCACTGGAACTTGCTCACCAAGGGCCTGAACCCAGCACCATCTTTAGGCTGGAGGAACTTTACCTGATGCAGCACCTTTTGGTCCATCAGCAGCTGCAGGCTCTCCTGGGGACACTGTCACTGCTGGAGGGACAGAAGCAGGAGCCACTGCCACAGGGCTTCCTGGGAAACTTGGCTTGGTTGCTTCAGTCACTGTTGGGGGCACTGAGGGTACAAAACCAAGGCTGGTTAACGCTCAAAGGCTCCCAGCTTTGTGTTCTGGAGCACCTTCATCATCCTCTCAAGGTGCTGCCTACAGCAGCAGCCCCAGGGAGTCAGCTCCACCACTTAGCATCCCAGTCAGATCACACTCAGAGACCTGGGGTGCACTGGCAGTTTCTAACTGTCCATTAGAGTGGAACCTGGGGAGAAGCAGCTGCTGTGGGACACCTGAGGGACAATCCAAACAGCACAGTTCCACTGGGAGCTGGTGGAACCTTTAGAGTGAGTGGAGTAGAACCCTGAGAGTGGAACCTGGAGAGAAGCAGCTGCTGTGGGACACCTGAGGGACAATCCAAACAGCACAGTTCCACTGGGAGCTGGTGGAACCTTTAGAGTGAGTGGAGTGGAACCCTGAGAGTGGAACCTGGAGAGAAGCAGCTGCTGTGGGACACCTGAGGGACAATCCAAACAGCACAGTTCCACTGGGAGCTGGTGGAACCTTTAGAGGGAGTGGAGTGGAACCCTGAGAGTGGAACCTGGAGAGAAGCAGCTGCTGTGGGACACCTGAGGGACAATCCAAACAGCACAGTTCCACTGGGAGCTGGTGGAACCTTTAGAGGGGAGTGGAACCTTGAGAGTGGAACCCTGAGAGAAGCAGCTGCTGTGGGACACCTGAGGGACAATCCAAACAGCACAGTTCCACCCTGAGCCCCAGGCAGAGCCACTGGCTCCAGAAACACCTTCTACCTAGGACCAGTGCTCTTTCTTTTGGGAGCTAAGGGACCTTCACCATGGTGGAGACAGAACACTGACACAGTCTGGAACCCACACAGCTTGTTGCTGAGGGTTGTTTTTGCACACATCTGCTAACTCAATACCACAACACCCATGGAAGGGACCTGCCCTCAGGCCCCCTGCATCACAGGGCCATGGCCATGGCACTGGTATCTCCTGATGGTCTGTAGCCCTACAGCAGAAGCAGGGAGTCTGTAACCACCCCCTGCAGCACTCAGCCAAGAAATGCCTTAAAGAACATCTCTGCAGGAGACACATCTCTGCTCTGAGCTGAGCAGCAGGAATGGTGCTGTTCTTGGTCAGGTCCCACTTTGCTCCATCACAGCCTGGCATGCCTTGAAAAGGCAGAGAAGGAGAGAAGCTCTGCATCTGCTGCTCACAAACCCTCCACAGACAGCTCCTGCAGATCAAGTCAAAACAGCTTTTACCTGGTGGCTCAACAAAGAAAGAGGCATCTGGTCCCTTCATGTCATGCTGAGCTCCCATCCAATGTTCTTCAGGCACTACAGAGAACAAACACATTCAGTCCTGCTGCTGACATTGTTGTTTTTCAGCTGATTCTGCTCTTTTGTGAGTTCCTTCTCAGGTAACTTCTCAGTTCCCATCAAGGGCAGTACCAGAACATCAGATTCTTCTGTGACTATTGCCAGTGAAGAGTAACAACCACCACTGACCCCAGCACTCAACAGAGCAGCTTCTTCCCTCAGTTTTTCTGAGCAGCTGGCTTTGGGTGGCCCTGTCTGAGCAAGAGGGTTGGACAAGATGATGTCCAGGGGTCTCCTAACCTCAGCTGCTGATCTCCTGATACCTTCAGAACATTCAAACTGAACCAGAAACTGTCATTGCTGATGGATACTTCCTAATCTTGACTCACTTTATGCACCACCACCCCCCCAACCTGGACTGATCTTCTCAATACTCAGTAAGAGCTAAAGTGTAGGGGCTAAGAGGCTATGGCCCAGAGACAGGACAGTGGCACCCAGGGACAGGACAAGGGGCAATGGGCACAAACTGGAGCCCAGGAAGCTCCATCTGAAGAGGAGGAGAAACTTCTTTGGCCCAGGCTGCCCAGTGAGGCTGTGCAGTCTCCTTCCCTGGAGAGAATCCAACCCCACCTAGGCACTGTAATCCTGGGCAAACTGCTGTGGGTGCAGAGAGGGCTTGGAGGTCCCTTCCAGCCCCACCAGGCTGGGATTCTTGAGGAGCAGCAAACCCAGCTTTTCTGGCTGCATCCCCTCAGACAGCCACAGCAGAACCTCCCTTTCTTACCTGCTCTGTCCTGCAGAAATTCTGCACTTGAATCCAGGCCAACAAAGGCTGAAGGGTCTAAAGCCTCTGCAGGAGAATACAGAGGCCCCAAGAAAGGTTGCTCAGGTACCACCATAGGTCCACGTGGTGCTAAGGAAACAAAAAGCCATTTGTTAACCACCACAGCTGCCCCAACGACTCTGAAGGTGTGGAACACAACTCATGCTGCTCTGCTCAGAAGCTGCTGAGGTCAGGGACTCCCTCAGCTCCCCTCTGCACACTGCATGGTGATTAGGTGTGGAGGCCTCATTCTGAACGAGGTCTAAGACAAGAAGCACAGGCAAATTATTGCTCTTCTCCTTTCTGCTTCTGCTGCCATCAATTCCTCTTAATAACCACTTAAACTCCAAGAGTCACATTACTGCAGACCTCTTTGTGGAGCAGGCTGATGTCCATCTGGTTTCTAGCCATGAAGACAAGAGCCATTGGTAATTCCTGCTTCAGCTCAACTTCATCTCCTTCTGCCTAAACAGCCATCAAAAAACCCTTCCTGGATGTGGCAACTGGAATGGCTTTAGGCACAAACTCCCCTGAGTGCTTCACCCCTGTGAAGGTCTCAGCTTCATCTTCAGCACATGAAAGTCAACAGAGCAAAGCACCCAAAGCTGACTACCAGGGACAAATCAGGGAGTCATGGAATGGTTTCATTGGGAAGGGACCTTCAAAGCTTGTCCAGTCCAACCCCTTGCAGTCAGCAGGGACATCTGCTGCTCTGAGCCCCAAACAACCTGACCTGCAACGATTCCAGGCATGGGCATCTCCCACTTCTCTGGGCAGCCTGGGCAAGGCTCTCAACACCCTCAGTGTCAAATATTTCTTCCTTCCCTCCAGTCTGAATCTCCCTCTTTAAGTTTCATCCATCTCCCCCTTGTCCTGTCACAACAGACCCTGCTCAAAAGTCTGTCCCCAGCTTTCTGATTGTCCCCTTAAGGCACTGCAAGGCCACCAGAAGGTCTCTCTGGAGCCTTCTCTTCTCCAGGCTGAACAACCCAGACTCTCTCAGCCTTTCTTCATAGAAGAGGTACTCCACACCTCTGACCCCTTTCCTGGCCTCCTCTGGACCAAGGTCTGTGTCACAGAATCATTGAGAAAGCCCTTTAAGATCATTGAGTCCAACCACCAACCCACCATTACCCAGTGTGCTGCTAAACTGTGTCCCTCAGCACCACATCCTCCTGCCGAGGAGGAACTCACTGTGGACATCTCTGGAAGCATCAACATGGTCTGTGAACATGGGCATGTTCTTCATGCCAGTAGGAAAAGATAAATCAGGCAGGTTCTCCCCTCTGTGCATGCTGAAGGGGTCTGGAAGGAGAGAAGAACAAGGTCAGTGTCACCACATGGGGAGGACAGGGTGCAGAGCAAGGCTGCTCAGAAACCAAGATGGAGTCACTGTGCCTGGGGGTGTGCACAAACTCTTTGGCCATGGCACCTGGGGACATGGTTTAATGGCTGTGGTGGGGTTGGGTTGAAGGGTTGGACTAGATGATCTCAGAGGGCTTTCCCTCCAAGTCCAGGACTCCATGAAGCTGCATCACCATCAGACTGCCAAGGGAAAGCTGCTTCCCAGATTATTTACCAGGGGAAAACACCTTCAGAATTCAAACCCAAGGTTGCCTAGAGGCCTTCCTAACTGGAGCCTGTTGTGGTAGGACAAGGGGTGATGGTTTGAAGTAAACAAAGGACATTGAGACTGGAGAGGAGGGTGAAGTGTTTGACACTGAGGGTGGTGAGAGCCTGACCCAGGTTGCAAGAGAGGTGAGAGATGCCCCATGCCTGGAACCAGCCCAGGTCAGGTTGTTTGGGGTTCTGAGCAGCTGCTTTAGTTGCACACATCCCTGCTGACTGCAGGGGGGTCACACTGAATGAGCTTTGAAGGTTCCTCCAACCCAAACCACTCCAGGATTCCAAGAAATGTGGTTTCACCCAATAGATAACCCACAGAGTGACATCAGTCAGGCCAAAAGAAGACCAGCTCCAGGTATGGAAATTCCTCAGAGTCACCAAGGTTGTCAGCTGGCTGTGGAACACAACTCCACCAACCTCAGAAAGCAATGGGAGGCAAACCCTCAACAACTGTTTCAGAAACCAGTGGCTCCTTCCTTCCACTTGTCCCACAAACCATTTCCTACCCTTGTAACAACACAGAACCTCCCAGTGATGGTGAGATTCAGACTGCAAGAACATCACCCAGCAGCTCTCTGGGGCTCAAAAATGCTTTAGCCAAAGAGACTTCTCCTCTTTCAGCCAGCATCTGCCCCAGCTTTATTGCCTGCCACAACCTGGGCAGCACAACACTGCTGGGCCCCTGCAGGAGTCAGCAGGTCAGTTCTCAAAAGCTTTCTCAGAGAGAAAATGGGGTGGAGGAGGTTGGGTGGAAGGGTGTCCCTCTGCAGGGAGAGCTTACACAAGGTTCATCTAATTTTCAGGAGAGTCAGCAGCTCCCCAGCCTGCCTCTGGAGCTCACCAACCTGCATTGCAGGGGTGGCTACGTGACAGCTGGACCTGCAGCTTCAGAGAGCTGGGGAAGCTGCTGAGCTGGCAACAGCTTTGGGGTGGTTTGCACTGAAAGGCACAGAGCTGCTGGCAGTGCTGTGGGGCAGGGATTGTTCCCCTGGAGTGGGCACCAGTGAGGCCACACCTCAAACTGTGGGCTCAGTTTGGGGTCCTCACTCCAAGAAGGACATTGGGGGTTGAAGCGTGGCCAGAGAAGGGCAATGTGGCTGGTGAGGGGTCTGGAGAGCAGGGCTGGGGAGGAGCAGCTGGGGTTGTTCAGTCTGGAGAAAAGGAGGCTGAAGGGAGACCTTCTGGCTCTCTACAGCTCCCTGAAAGGAGGCTGGAGCCAGGTGCAGGTTGGTCTTCCAAGAAACAAGTGAGAGGACAAGAGGAAAGGGCCTCAAGTTGCCCCAGGGAAGGTTTAGGTTGGACATTGGAAGAAACTACTTCAGGCTCTGAAAGGCTTCTCAGAGCCTGGAACAGGCTGTCCAGGGAGGTCGAATCCCCATCCCTGGAGGTGTTTTACACCTGCAGAGAGGCAGTGCTGATGGCCATGGTTTGGTGGTGGCCTGGTAGTGCTGGGTTCATGGTTGGCCTCTGCAAGCTTCAAGGTCTCTCTCAATTCAAACCATTCTGTGCTTCCCTCATTCTGCTCAAAAGCAGCTAATCTGTGGGCTGCTGCCACCAGGTGAGCTGAGCCAGGGACAGAGCTGCCCAGCAGGCTCTCTGAGCTCTCACAGTCCAGCCTTGCTCCATTCTGAAGCTCCAGACAGAGCTTCAGGGCACGTCAGGGCTGGATGTGCTCCGTGAGCTCTGCTGTCAGCATCTTACACGTGGTAGGGAGGCAGAGTAACACATCCTAAAGATCTGAGGCATGAGAAGCAGGCAGGAGGACAAAGCCACCCTGGGGGCCAGAGGGAAGGACTCTGTCATGTTAGGGAAGGGAGAGCAGAGCTGATGGCAGAGCCATACCAGCCATCTCCACGGGTTTGAAGGCAGGCTGGGACTCAAAGCACAGGTCCCTGTCGTCCATCGTCCAGGAGTCATGGTGGTCCAGGAACTCTTTGTAAGAGAGCTTCTCATCCATGATCTCTCCTGGGAACACTGAAAGAGAAGGAAAGGACATGGTTAGAAGTGCAAGGTGATGCTGAAATGTTTACAATAGCTTCCTGCAGGCTGTGAAGTCAGAGGCCAACAGGTAACAGAGAGACATGGGATCACGGAGTGGTTTGGCTGGAAAAGACCTTCGAGCTCACAGAGCCCAAGCACTGACCCAACCCTGCCAGGGCACCACCAAACCATGGCCCACAGCACCACATCTCCACAGCTTTGAAACCCCTCCATGGCACTGGGCAGCTTGGGCGAGGCCTTGACAACCCTGATGGGGCAGAAAATGTTCCTCATGTCCAATCTAAACCTCCCCTGGCACAATTTCAGGCTGTTTCTTCTTGTTCTACCTCCCCTCAACCTCCTTTGCTCCAGGCTCAACAACTCCAGGTCCCTCAGCTGCTCCTCACCAGCCCTCTTCTCCAGACCCTTCATGAGCTACATTGTCCTTCTCTGGACGTGCTCCAGCCCTTCAATGTCCTTCTTGGAGCAAGGAGCCCAAAACTGAAACCTGAGTTGGAAGTGTGGCCTCACCAGTGCCCAGTCCAGGGTGGACATCCCTGCTCCTGCTGGCCACACCATTGCTGATCCAAGCCAGGATGCTGGTGCCCTTTGGGCGCATGCTGGCTCACCTTGAGCCATGTCACCAACTCCCTCAGGTCCTTTGCCACTGGGCAGTCTCCAGCCTGGAGAGTTCATGAGGTTGGTGGGACCCAAGGGCAGGCCCCCATCCTGCTGGCAATCCACAGCAAGGTGGAAGAGATTCAAGCAGCAGCTGTCATAACTCTGCCACCCAAGCGGCAGATGAGCAGCCAGACGTGAGGCCTGGGCTCGTGTGCCAGCACAGAGGGAGGCCCCAGCAGCCCTGGCACTCTGTGCTTGCAGCAGCTTCACCAGGTGCAGTTCTTAGGAGAGCAGGAGGGGACTCCCTGAAGTCAGGGTCACCCCTTCAGAGCAGTACAGAAATATCTCAGCTCTTAATTACAGCCTGGAGCTCAGTGCCATCCACTGGCCCTGGGGTGCCAAGCTTCGCAAGGCCAGCGGCAGGTGACAGCTGAGGGCATTAACAGAGCACACCTTGGCTGGGGCTTCCCAGCTGATCCCCAGCAAGGCAGCAGAATGAATGAGCTCTGACTCCCTGCAGGCAGCCTCCTGCAGAGAGGACAGGCCAAGGTGTCCACTCCCTGCATGGAGGTGGAGGCAGTGATGGTGTCAGCAGGCTGCAGTAAGCAGGACATGAGCTCTCCCTGCTCACTCCAGCTGCACCATCTCCAGCCCTGAGCCAACCAGAGGTGCTTCCACCTCCCGGGGTGACTGGAATGGGGATGACCCAGCTGTGCTCCACTTCCCACAGGGATGGGAAATGTGGAAGCTGACATATCATGGATGCAGCAGGCAAAAGCAAGCCAGATCTTCAAAGGGAACCAAGAAGGACAAGTCACTGAATCCTAGAATGGTTGGGGCTGGAAGGGACCTTAAAGAGCATCCAGCTCCAACCCACCTGCCCACTATGCCAGGTTGCTTGAGGCCCCATCCAACCTGGCATGGAACAACTTGTCTGGGCAATCTGTTCCAGTACCTCACCACCCTCATGGGAAGAATTTCTTCCTCATGTCTCATCTCAGTCTAACTTCTAACTTGTGACCCTGGTCCCAAGGCTGCTCACAGCCTTGGTTCATCAACAAAGCCAGCAGCATGCTAGAAAAGGACTTTTTCCCCCCTGACATTCCAAACACAGAGAAGGCTGCCCACCAGCCACACCTTGGGTACTGCCACACCAAGACAGACACCCAAGCAATGTGGTGGTCCAGCAGAAGCTCACAACTGTATGAGAAGTTCTTGTTCAGGTCCCAGTGAGCTGAACAGCAATAAGGACATCTCTTTGTCACCCCCATCTGGGCCCTGAGGGGCAGGGAGTGGGGATTCAGACAGTTCCAGTAAGCAACATCTTCTACTGCATCACCTCTGTGCAAGCAACATCACTTGTAGTGAGAGCCCTGACTCCAAGAGGACATTGAGGGGATGGAGCAGGTCCAGAGAAGGGCAAAGAGACCACTGAAGGGTCTGGAGAAGAGGGGTGGTGAGGAGCAGCTGAGGGACCTGGGGTTGTCCAGCCTGGAGAAAAGGAGCCTAAGGGGAGACCTTCTGGTTCTCTGCACCTCCCTGAAAGGGGCTTGGAGCCAGGTGGGGGTTGGTCTCTTCTCCCAAGCACAGGACAAGAGGAAGCAGCCTCAAGTTGCCCAAGGCAGGGGTTAGGTTGGACATTGGACAAAATTTCTTTACTGAAAGGGTTCTCAAAGCCTGGAACAGGCTGCCCAGGGAAGTTGGATCCCCATCCCTGGAGGTGGTTCAGACCTGCAGAGATGTGGTGCTGAGGGACATGGTTTAGCACCAGCCTGGGTAGACAGAGAATGATTGGATTCCATGATCTTGGAGGTCTTTCCCAGCTGAAACAATTCCATAATTCAATGAAAAGCAAGCCCTGAGGAGCTGCTGTTGGATCAATTCTCCATCTAACATCAGTGGAGTCACTTTTGCCTCTCCTGCTCCAAGCCCACAGCTGCTCCAAGCATCGTAGAGCAGGGCTGGCTTGGCACAGGGAAGCTGCTTTGCTGCCAGTGCCTTTCAGCCATTACTCTGCTAAGTGACTGTGTTTGACACGGGTGACTTCAGCAGGGAGAGGACAGAGGCTCCCAGACCAGGCTTTGCAACAGCTCTGCTTCGCCCTGTGCAAGGGAGGAGGTCCAATGGCACATGAGAAGGAAGGTGGGAAGGGGAGAGGTGAAGGAACAACCCCTTTAACTGAGGAAGAGGGAACCTTCCTCCACCACATGCCTCTCTGGAAGGGCAGGAGCAGGTCAAGAAGCAGAGAAAAAGAAGTGGAAAGAGAAATGTTTACAGGAGACATCAGATGAAATCCAGATCCTCCAACAGCTGATCCACAGAATCCCAGGTTGGAAGTGACCTCATGGATCACCTGGTCCAGCCTCTTGGGAAAAGCACCCTGGCTATAGCTGAGCAAGCCTCTGCTGCTGTTTGAAAAGCCCTAGTTCTAGTCCCTGAAAGCAGCTGGGAGGTGCCTCCAAAGTAGCTGTCTAGGGTTGCCCAAAAGCAGCTGGAAGGTACCTCCAAAGCAGCAGTCAGAAGCCCCCCAAAGCAGCTGGAAGGTACCTCCAAAGCAGCAGTCAGAAGCCCCCCAAAAGCAGCTGGAAGGTACCTCCAAAGCAGCAGTCAGAAGCCCCCCAAAAGCAGCTGGAAGGTACCTCCAAAGCAGCAGTCAGAAGCCCCCCAAAAGCAGCTGGAAGGTACCTCCAAAGCAGCAGTCAGAAGCCCCCCAAAAGCAGCTGGAAGGTACCTCCAAAGCAGCAGTCAGAAGCCCCCCAAAAGCAGCTGGAAGGTACCTCCAAAGCAGCAGTCAGAAGCCCCCCAAAAGCAGCTGGAAGGTACCTCCAAAGCAGCAGTCAGAAGCCCCCCAAAAGCAGCTGGAAGGTACCTCCAAAGCAGCAGTCAGAAGCCCCCCAAAAGCAGCTGGAAGGTACCTCCAAAGCAGCAGTCAGAAGCCCCCCAAAAGCAGCTGGAAGGTACCTCCAAAGCAGCAGTCAGAAGCCCCCCAAAAGCAGCTGGAAGGTACCTCCAAAGCAGCAGTCAGAAGCCCCCCAAAAGCAGCTGGAAGGTACCTCCAAAGCAGCAGTCAGAAGCCCCCCAAAAGCAGCTGGAAGGTACCTCCAAAGCAGCAGTCAGAAGCCCCCCAAAAGCAGCTGGAAGGTACCTCCAAAGCAGCAGTCAGAAGCCCCCCAAAAGCAGCTGGAAGGTACCTCCAAAGCAGCAGTCAGAAGCCCCCCAGGAGCAGTTGGAAGGTACCTCCAAAGCAGCTGTGAGTTGCCTGTGCCAAGTCCTCAGAAGCATTCCCCCAAGTTCCTGTTCCTCCCACACATTTCCACAGGAGACACTAAGGAAGCAAACAGCCCAGAGCCTCTGTGGCCTTCCAGCAGGAAGACAGATGGGAGAAGGAGCCCAGTGAGCTGCTGGAGGCCAGGGGCTGGCTAAGCTCCTGAGATGGCAGCAGCTGGCTGCCCCCCTGCAGCCATGTGCTCTGTCAGCCTCAGCTTTGCTGTGCCAACCCAGGACAAAGCCTGCTTCATGGTTGAGGGTCAGCAAAGCCTCCCTGGATGGCCCCAAAGTGATTTTCAGCATCATTGGTCCTAAAGTGGACACTTCCAGCTGATCTGTTGTCCCCACTTTCTCCCAATATTCAGTTCCTCCTCATTCAAGTACATTTGGTGGAACCCCCAAAAAACCCCAGCATTCCAGAAGCAGGGTCTGGAGGGTGGTGGAAAAGAAGATTTCTCAGCTCCAACCCCACTTCTGCAGACTCTCCCAAAACACACAGCCTGATGGAGCCCTGGGGCAGGGTGCCCAGAGAAGTTGGAGAGTGTCCATCTCCAGCAACTTTCAAGACCCACCTGGATGCATTCCTGTGTGACGCACCCTAGATGACCCTGCTTTGGCACTCAGCTGGACTGGATGATCTCCACAGGTCCCTTCCAACTCTAACATTCTGTGAGATCTACAATGCAACACTGACAAAAGCAAAACAGAACGAGTGGCCCAACTCTTGTGGTCTGAACCAAACTGAATCTGTGCCAGCAGACAAGGAAATGTCAACCCCACAGACCTGCAAAGCCATTGCAGGCAGCACCAGAGCTTCTGAGAGGTGACAAAGGTGACAATCCCATTAGGGAGGTTGATAACAGAATTGTTTGGGTTGGAGACAGCCTCTAAGGTCATCAAATCCAATCCCTCACCTAACACCAGCATGGCAATCAAACCAAGTCCCCAAGTGCCATTGTCCACACATTTCTCAACCACCCCCAGGGGTGGTGATTCCACCACCTTCCTGGGCAGCCTGTTCCAGTGCTTGACCACTCTTGCAGCAAAGAAATTATTCCTCATGTCCAACCCAACCCTTCCCTGGCACAATTTCAGGCCATTTCCTCTCCTATCACCTGATACTAGGAAAAAGAGACCAACCCCCACCTGGCCCCAGCTTCCTTTCAGTGAGCTGCAGAGAGCCAGAAGGGTCTCCCCTCAGCCTCCTTTTCTCCAGGCTGGACACCCCCAGCTTCCTCAGCTGCTCCTCACCAGCCCTGTTCACCAGGGGGGCGCAGAGAGCCATGCTACAAAGCCAGGCAGGGGGAGAGCTCCCGAGGCTTGGGAAGGAGGCAGGAGCTGTACTTACAGAGCAGGCTGCTCCTGAGAGCAGCAGCAGGGATCCCATGCAAGCAGCTCCTTCCCCGAGCCGCTGCCACGGCAGGCTCCGGAGCAGGAGCAGGACGTTCAGCAGGGCTGCTGACGGTGTCGGTTTGTTTGTGTGCTCATCATCTGCTCTGCAAAGGTCAGCAGGGTCTCACCAGCCAGTCCAGAAGCTGATCCACCCAGGACAGCATTGCTGGCACCCTAGGGCAGGGGCACAGGCAGCCTGCTGTGCTCAGCCCTCCAGGAGATCAAACCCATCTGCACCCACCACCAGCAGCACACAGGAGAGCAGAGAGTGAACCTCCAGCAAGGAGAGGATTACTGTGACAAAGTCCTTTCCCTGCAGGAGATGCTAATCTTGATAGGTCACTGACCAGATCTCTAGCTGGAGGTTAAGTATCTTCAAAATAAATGAGTCTGCAGCCCAGAGATGTTCCTGGCAGCACCCAGCCAGGCACCGAGAGAGAGAAGCTTAAGAGCTTCCTTTCCAGAGCTGATCTGAAAGCTCCTTTGTCCAGATCACAGCACTGCTCAGGACCTTAAGTGGACATCAACTTTGCTGGGATAGAATCACCACCTAAGACCAAAAAAATTTTACCAGTGGGCAGAAGCAGTCCTGTCCTGTGACCAGTTCTCAGTGGGGGGGCACAAACATTGTATGAGGGCTGCATCCTTCTGCTGTGAGGCCACACTGACAGAGTTTGGGTTGTTCAGCCTGGAGGAGGTTCCAGGGAGACCTGGTGGCCTTGCAGTGCTTCAAGAGGACAATCAGAAAGCTGGAGACAGACTTTTGAGCAGGGCCTGTTGTGACAGGATAAGGGGAGATGGCTTGAACTGAAAGAAGGAGATTTAGACTGGAGAGAAGGAAGAGTTTGGCTGTGCTGGGGGTGGTAAGACCCTGTCCCAGGTTGCCCAGAGAGGTGGGAGATGCTACTCCTGGCACCACTGCAGGTCAGGTTGTTCGGTGCTCTAAGCAACCTGATCTAGTTGCAGATGTTCCTGCTGACTGCAAGGAGCTGGACTGGAGGAGCTTTGAAGGCCCCTTGGCACCCAGTGCATTCCATGATTCTCTGAAATTAAACACTTGCCCAGAGAAGTTGTGGAGTCTCCATCCTTGGAGACAACTCAAAGTCCATCGAGACAGAGCCTCAGCAGCCACCTCTGGTCTCCATGCTTTGGAACAAGGGTGTGGGATTTAGGAGCTCAGAGGTCCTTCCCAGCTTCCCAACCCTTCACAGGCAGCTCAGATGCTGCTTTTGGAGGAAAACCTTCCTGTCCTTGCAGAAGAGAAAAGCTGAACCACCAGGAGCTAGAGCTGAACCCAAACCTGCCTGAGATGACTCTAAGCACTTTAATTTGCCACACTGAGGAGCAAATGAAAATCCACCCTTGAGCTGGGCAGGAGGAAGAAGCAGCTCAGGAGTCTATTACAGGTCCTCAGGAAAGCACAGGGCACGTCAGATGGTGCTGACAAGTCAAGAAGCATCTCATGGCTTTCCTCCTGACATCCCATGCTGTTACATAAGCAGGGATGCTAGGGCAGCTCTGCGCGGACGGCTGTCAGAGCCAGCAGCTCCTCGCCAAGAAGATGCAAAGTCAGGGACTCCAAAGTTCAACCCAAGGTCCACATTTGGCTTTAAATTAAAAAAAAAAAAAAAAAAAAAATCAGCAGGGAAAATCTGATGTAGCAGTTGAAGTTCAATGTGTGGGCTTCTTCCTTACCTGTTCTTCCTAAAGAGGAATTTCCTGTTGCTGGAAACTGCCCCCTGGGAAAGGACCTTGGGGGGTTGATGAGAGCAGCTGGAGATGAGCCAGTGTGGGGCAGGTGGCCAAGAAGGCTCCAGCATCCTGGCTTGGATCAAATGCTGTGGCCAGCAGCAACAGAGTAGGGATTGTCCCTCTGGACTGGGCAGCTGTGAAGCCACACCTGGAGTCAGTTTTGGGTCCCTCATTCCAAGAAGGACATTGAGGGGCTGAAGAAGGTCCAGAGACACATTCTGGCACTCTGCAACTCCCTGAAAGGAGGCTGGAGACAGGTGGGAGTTGGTCTCTTCTCCCAAGGAACAAGGCAGAGGACAGGGAGAAGGGAGAAAGAGCATCAAGTTGCCCCAGGGGAGGTTTAGGTTGGACATGAGGAACAATTTCTCCCCCTTGAGGGTTGTCAAGGCCTGGCCCAGGCTGCCCAGGGCAGTGGTGGAGTCCCCATCCCTGGAGGAGTTTCAAAGCTGTGGGGGCCACAGCTGATGGTGACCTGGCAGTGCTGGGTTCATGGTTGGACTTTGTGAGCTTAAACATCTCTTTCAACCTAACCCATTCTGTGAGCCTCTGATTCTCCAGCAGTGGCTGTGTCCATGATGAATGGAAAGCCACAGCAGACCAGCAGGCAGAGGACACCTCCCACCCTCTGCTCTAATTGCTCTCCAAGCAACATTTGTCCTCCTGCTCCTGCTTCCCACTGGGAATGGCAGCTGCTCAGGAAGTGAGTAATTTGTGATCACATCTCAGATGTTACTGGAGATGTCTCAGAGATCTCTGACAAGGCAGAGCAGCTTCCACCAGATACCCTCTTTAGATACCTCCACTCAGAACCACGCTCGTGGCCATTTCAGGCCACTTCTATCACCTGATACTAGGCAGAAGGGACCAGCTCCCAACTGGCTCCAGCCTCTTTTTGGGGAGTTGCAGAGAGCCAGGAGGTCTCCCCTCAGCCTCCTTTTCTGCAGGCTCACTACCCCAGGTCCCTCAGCTGCTCCTTCCCAGCCCTGTTCTCCAGACCTTTCACCAGCTTCATCACCCATCCCGAGGGACCTGCTCCAGCCCCTCAATGCCCTTCTTCTAGTAAGAACCAGTGGTCTGTGAGTGTGGAGGATGAGTGAAGCATGCCCAGTGAGGACAGTTTTGTCTAAAGCATCACCTGCCCTTGCATAAAGTCCCCCCCTGAGCCAAGCTGCCCTGGTGAGCCTCCTGAGGCGCAGAGCACTCCAGCAGCCAGCAGCAGGGCGCCGGGACGCTGCACAAGAGCGTCTGTGGTGGAGCACAGCCCCCAGTGCCACCCTGAGCAGGGAGCATGGCCCTTCTGCTGTGCCCACGAGGCAGTGACGCTGCAGTCTGCAGCAGGGAGCTGTGACCCAGGCTGCTGTCAGCCCTCATTGCCAGCAGGAGAAGACAATGTCCCCTGAAAGGGGCCGGACCAAACTGGAACAGCTCTGCGCTGACTCGGGCGATGCTGCGGCTCAAACGCCCTGAGAACTTCTTCAGCAGGGCAGGGGGAGAGGCTGGAGCAACACATTTGGAGAAGGCCAAGCAAGCTCCAGGTTAACCCAGGGTCACAAAACTGCAGAGTGTTTCAGAGCAGAAGCTGTGGAGAAGAGCAGAAGCAGTAGCAAGGAGCCGGCACCAGGATTTGTTCAGTGAAGAGCTTAGAGATCTCTGAATGCCAGTGTGGTGGAAAGGAGCTCTGGAGATCACCCAGCCCAACCCCCTGCTAAAGCAGGGGCACCCACAGCAGCTTGCCCACGAGCACAATGGCCAGGGTGGGCTTGGAAGCTCTCCACAGAAGGAGAGTCCACAGCCTCTCTGGGCAGCCTGCTCCAGGCCTCCAGAACCCTCACACCAAAAAGTTTCTCCTTCTCTTCAGACAGAACCTCCTGGGCTCCAGTTTGTGCCCCATGCCCCTTGTCCTGTCCCTGGGCACCACTGACAAGAGTCTGGCCCCATTCTCTTGCCCCCACCCTTTAGCTCTTGCTGAGCTCTGATCAGATCCCCTCTGGTGCTGCTCTTCTCCAGGCTCACAGCCCCAGGGCTCTCAGCCTTTGCTCCTCACAGAGCTGCTCCAGGCCCCTTAGCAGCTTCCCAGCCTCCCCTGGACTCTCTCCAGTGGTTCCCTGTCTCCTCTGACCTGGGGAGCCCAGAACTGACACAGTACTCCAGATGTAGCCTCACCAGAGCAGAATAGAGGAGGAGAAGGTTCTGCAGTTGCTGTGCTGGTGACAAGCCCTGACCTTGACACAAGAGCTGCAAGGTACCTCTAGAGTTTAGGGTCATCTCTATGGAACTGAGGACCAGGAGCTGCTCAGGAGGCCCAAAGCAGAGCTGCAGACCAGTTAAGATGAGAGCAGTTCCCTCCATGGGACATGTTACAGGGAACCCTGAGCTGCAGCCTAGAATGAGGCCAAGAAATAAAGAATCACAAAATGGTTTGGGCTGAAAGAGACCTTTAGGAGTCCAACCATTACCCCAGCACTGCCAGGTCACCACCAAAGCATTGCCCTCAGCACTGCATCTCCATGGCTTTGAAACCTCTCCAGGAATGGGGACTCCACCACTGCCCTGGGCAGCCTGGGCCAGGCCTTGATGACCCTCAAGGGGAAGGAGGAGGCTTCAGGACACAACAAACACAGAAAAGCAGCTCATGAACCAGCTTCTGTCACTCTGCAAGTGGGACCAGGGCTCTCAGAGCACAAAGTCCCCTGCTCCTGAGAACTCCAAGATCCAGAGACTGGATTTACATGAAACTGAAGTGAGGTGTGAGAAGCCAGTCCAATTCTCCCAGAACAGATCCCTTACAGACCACCAGGTGATGGTCTGGCAGCTTGTGTGGAGGTCCTCCAACATCCTCTGAAGGTTCTCTTCTGAGACCAAACCACATTTGCTGAAACTATCCCCAAAACTCAACCTCCAGACTTCTCCTCAGCTGGACACTAAGTGCTTCTTCAGCTTTAAGACAAGGAGAGAGCCTCAGAGTTCTCACACCATGCCCACAGCAGACAGACCAACCAATGACTGCTCCCTGTATGAAGAACATTTGATGTTCAGGATGTCTCTTCAAGGCTGGGTTGAACTTCTCACAGCCCCCATGGCCCCAGCCTGCTCTTCCATTTGCCTGCTCGACAGGCACTGGGCAGAGCCACCCAGCCAAGGTGGCACTGAAAGCAACTGGAGCAGAATAAGTGGCTCTACCTCCTGGCACACAGCTCTCCTGCCAGGACGTGCCCACTGCTTCCCCATGCCCAGCTGTGCAACATCTCCTGACTGTGCTCCTGACAACCTCCAAGAGCTTCTCTGGGAATTCCTCCTTCAGCTGCAGTGCAGGCCAGGGGACAACACTCAGTGGAAGCACCTCCAGCCCCTGTGGGCTCCAGTCAGGGACAGGGGGCACAGCCCCTTTGGCAGCTTTGCTGGGCCAGGACAAGGGGTGATGGTTGCAGATAAAAAAGGGAGATGTGGGTAAGAGAGAAGGAAGAGATTTTTGAAGGTGAAGAAACCCTGGCCCAGGGTGGCCAGAGAGGTGGGAAATGCCCCCTCCCTGGCACCACTGCAGGACAGGCTGTCTGGGGCTGGAGCAACCTGCTCTAGCTGCAGATGTCCCTGATGACTGCAGGCGGCTGGACTGGAGGAGCTCTGAAGGTCCCTTCAACCCAACCCATTCCATGGTTCTACCCAAACAAGGTCCATACAGCACCACACGAACCCAGAAACACAACTGAGAGGGACAAGGCTCTGAAGGCTGCAGCCTTTTTTTGCACAACAGCTCCAACAGCTTCTTCCCAACCTTCTCTTACATCTCAAAAACTCAAAAGCCCCTTTTAGACTCATGTCCTTCAGGAGCTGCAGATCATCATGTTCCATGAACTGTGAAGGTTTGAAACCTCTCAAGTTCCAAGTCCTTGCTTCTGGTTTTATTTTTTCCTGGCACAGCCTCATTAGCAGGAGTCTGCCAATGCCTGCCCCAGACACAGGCACCATTTGCCTTCATTAGTGTGGTGAAGCTTCATCTTCCCAGGGGATTGACCTCATCAGATCCCCAACAGCCACAATGAATTTTAATTCACTGTCCTCCCCTCTCTGCTGCTCCTACCTTCACTTGTCTAAAAATAACCAATTCCAGCACATTTACTTGATTTCCATTTTATCTTCTACCCTGGCAGAGAATCAGAGAGCTAAAGAATTATTTTGGCTGGAAGAGACCTGTGGGATCGAGTCCAATTCTGAACCCAGTGCTGCCAGGGCACCATCAAACCATGGCCCTCAGCACCACATCTCCAGGGCTTGGAAACCCCTCCAGAGATGGGGACTCCACCACTGCCCTGGGCAGCCTGGACCAGGTGTAAACAATCCCAAAGGGGCAGAAATTGTTTCTCATGTCTAACCTAAATCTCCCTTGCTGGAACCTGAGGCCATTTTCCCTTGTCCTGTTGTTTGCTCCCTGGGAGAAGAGACCAACCCCGCTGCAACGAGAGGGACACCTCCAACACATCCCAAGCATGCAGGGAAGGGCAGACCCTCTGAAGGGGTCACCATGTTGTAAAGCAGAGCAAGTTGTGAGCAGAGGGGATTTGATCAATGTTTACAAACAGGGTGGGTGGTAAGAGGATGGGGCCAGTCTCTTTTCACTGGTGCACAGTGACAGGACAAGGGGCAATGGGCACGAACTGGAACACAGGAAGTTTCACCTCAACATGAGGGAGAACTTCTTTGGTGTGAGGGTGCTGGAGCCCTGGGGCAGGTTGTGAAGTCTCCTCCTCTAGAAAGCTTCCAACCCCGCCTGGCCAAGCTGCTGCAGGTGCCCCTGTGGATGATCATCAGAAGTCCCTTCCCACCCCCACCATTCTGTGACTCTGATTCCCTGCTCAGCCACACACTCCTACTAATTCCATCCCCAGATCTGTCAGCCTTTGATTGCTGCTTAAGCTTCCAAACGCTTCACTTCTTCTGACCTACATATTTGGGCACTTTCATCTCTTCCCGAGCTGCAGAGCAGCCATTCAGAAGTGCTGATGGATGCTGTCACCCCGGGAAGATGTCACTACACACGTATAAATATCTCCCTGTGCACACACACACACACACACACNACACACACACACACACACACACACACACACACACACACACACACACATCCCTTCTCTGCTGCCTCCCCGAGCCCATCTGTGGGCGTGTGGCCACACAAGCCCCCATCTGCTTGTTCTGCAGTAGCAGAGATGGTGAGAATGGAGAGAGAAAGGCTTAAAATAGCTTTTTTTTCCCCTTCAGCCTCGCAGTCCTGTTTGTTTGGTGGTGAGCTGAGAGCCCAGCCCCAGCCCCTGCTCACTCACATCTCCCTGACCTACTTTCTGCCATCAAAATCCCACGGCAAGCGCAGCTCACGTGAGGAGTCAGAAGAAATCTCTCTGCCAGAGCTGGAATTGATTTTTGGTTTTCTTCTTCTTCTTTTTTTTTTCCCTGGCTATTAATTCCAGCTTGTGTCAAACTAATGACACCAAGGGACATCAAAGCATGAAGCTATTTGCATAACATTGGAGGAATCCACAATTCCATGGCTGTTTATTCAGGAAGCTTCTGCTTAGAGAATGAGTTAAAAATGAGCTGCTGGCTCTGCTCCTTTGAAATCAGCTCAGTTTACAGCCCTGGGAAGAGCCAGCCAGTTTTCTAGGAATTAATTCCACATCAAGGAGGTTTCAGGAGGGGGTGGGGGTTGGTCTTTTCTTCCAAGGAACGAGGCACAGGACAAGAGGAAACAGCCTCAAGTTGTCCCAAGGGAGGTTTAGGTTGGACAAGAGGAACAATTCCTGACCCTTGAGAGTTGTCCTCCTGGACTGGGCACTG
>VWYK01125399.1:2303-15916 GCA_013399775.1 Semnornis frantzii | reverse complement strand
CCTTGGGTCTTTCCTCAAGGCTTTAGGATGCCTTAAGGTGTTGGGTTTTTTTGTTTGTCTCTGCTATTGTGTTTTGTGTGGTTCGGGTTTTTATTTCTGTTATTGTATTTTGTGTGCTTGGCTTTTTGTTTGTTTCTTTCTGCTGTTTTGTGTGGTTGGGGTTTTTTGTTTGTTTGTTTCTTTCTGCTGTTTTGTGTGGTTGGGGTTTTTGTTTCTGCTATTTTGTTTGGTGGGGGGTTTGTTTGTTTCTGCTATTTTGGTTGGTTTTTTGTTTGTTTCTGCTATTGCATTTTGTTTGGGGGGCTTGTTTGTTTCTATTGTGTTTTGTGTGGCTGGGTTTTTTGTTTGTTTCTACTGTTTTGTTTGGTTGGGGTTTTGTTCATTTCTGCTATTGTGCTTTGTTTGGTTGGAGTTTCTCCTATTGTGTTTTGTGTGCTTGGGGTTTTTATTTCTGCTATTTTGGTTGGTTTTTCTTTGTTTCTGCTATTGCATTTTGTTTGGGGGGCTTGTTTGTTTCTATTGTGTTTTGTGTGGCTGGGTTTTTTGTTTGTTTCTACTGTTTTGTTTGGTTGGGGTTTTGTTCATTTCTGCTATTGTGCTTTGTTTGGTTGGAGTTTCTCCTATTGTGTTTTGTGTGCTTGGGGTTTTTATTTCTGCTATTTTGGTTGGTTTTTCTTTGTTTCTGCTATTGCATTTTGTTTGGTTGGGGTTTTTGTTTAGTTGGTGTTGGTTGGTTTGGTTGTTTTGTTTGAGGCTTTTTTTTTTTTTTGTTGGTTTTATTCAATATTCCAAAGCACAATTTTGTTTGCAAAACTTAAATCATCCTCACTAGCTTGAAGGTTCCGTGAAGAAGTGCTTACACCAGGAAGCTAAAACTCCTCTTGTATTCTAGCACAAACACAATTAATGCCCACCTCAATTTAAGAGCTGCCTGAGTGCATAACTGAGACCATGAGCATCTGAATAGGAGCGAGCAGGAAAAAGTTATAAAACTGCTGTCTTGTACAAAATGCTTCAGAGGTTATGGAAAACGCTGCATGAGTAACGTTAAAATACCGTCCTTGATAATTGCCTCGGTTCATTCCAGCTTCAATCTCCTCCCACTGCCTCCCCCATGGAGTCCATCTTGTTCTTTATCGTGGTTTTATTAACACTGGGCCAAATCAAAAGGCATTTCATTACTCAAAAGAAGCACAAGGCTGAGGGAACAGCTTTGACTTTGGCTGCCAAACTCCCGCAGCGAAAGCGAACTCTCGGAAGATACGAGGCAGGGAGAAAGCTTGGAAGAGGGCCCTGTGCTCTGGAAACAGAGTTGCACTCTTCATCTGCTTAAAAAAATGTTCTGAAAGGACAAGCTGTTTACTGCAATCAAAGGGCCTTATTCAGAGTGTAGGAACACCATGTGTTATTTGGCTTGCCTGGTTATTTCTGGGTTCCAGAAACTGGCTGTGGTGCAAAGGTCGTGAAAGCCAAATGCTGCAGTGCCGTGAAGCAGATAGGATCTGTCAAAGTCCATCAGATCACCTGCTCCCAGCACCTCTGAAATTAAATTAAAGGGAGTATTTCTCATTCTTTTCTCTGTGGAGTCATGTTGAGCTTTTCATCAACCCAGAGCCTGCAGTGTGTGCGTGTAGCCCAGACAACCAAACAAGTGCTGGGCTGCATCAAGAGCGGTATGGCCAGCAGGGCAAGGGAGGGGATTCTGCCCCTTTGCTCTGCTCTCCTCAGACCGCATCTGGAGTCCTGTGTGCAGTTCTGGAGCCCCCAGCACAGGAAGGACATGGAAGTGTTGGAGCCAGTCCAGAGGAGGGCTACCAAGATGATCAGAGGGCTGCAGCAGCTCTGCTGTGAGGACAGGCTGAGAGAGTTGGGGCTTTGCAGCCTGGAGAAGAGA
Source organism: Semnornis frantzii (assembly GCA_013399775.1). Taxonomy (NCBI): domain Eukaryota; kingdom Metazoa; phylum Chordata; class Aves; order Piciformes; family Ramphastidae; genus Semnornis; species Semnornis frantzii. Next base: position 14,022 of record VWYK01125399.1, on the reverse strand, counting down.
AGGCTTCCAGGAGACCTTAGAGTAGCCTTCCAGGATCTGAAGGGTGCCTACAGGAAGGCTGGGGAGCAATTATTGACAAGGTCTTGCAATGACAGGACAAGGGGCAATGGGTTTAAACTGGGGTGATTTAGACTGGATGTTAGGAGGAAGTTCTTTCAGTGAGGGTGGTGAGACACTGGCACAGGTTGCCTAGGGAGGTTGTGTCTGCTCCCTCCCTGGAGATGTTCAAGGCCAAGTTGGATGAGGCCTTGAGTGACCTGTACTGGTGAGAGGTGTCCCTGCCTGTGACAGGGGGTTGGAACTGGATGATCTTTGAGGTCCCTTCCAACCTTACCATTCTATGAGAAAGATACGAGGCTTGTGGTGTCTGTTACAGGAATGGGAACGAGCAAGGACTGAACCAGCAGAGACTTCACAAGCTTCATGGGCTTTCAGAGTCTGGATCTAAGGGAAGTTACATTTGTGCTGCTGCTCTGCTCGTGATGTCTGCCTATGAGGTTGCTCAGTAAAGGATTGGGACATAGCAGGCAAAGATGATTTGTTGCTCAGAATATCCCACATAAGACTGGCAGCAGTTTGCCATTCTGATTCCTGCAGCCTTGCTGTGGTTTTGGCTGAGGAAAGAGGCCAGGGTTGTCTGTGGTGTCCCTCTAGTACTTTGGGGATTTGACTGGTTAGGGTAAGTGAGGTTATTTGCACCTGCAGATGAAGTGCCAGCGAAGAGCAAAGCACCACACCACTATCTAGGTAAAAGGCCTAAATGGGAGGAAAAATGGTTTTTAAAGGGCCTTCAGTGTGTCAGGGTGGTGTGGATAGTGGGTTAAAATAAAGAATCCAGCAGGTGAGCTGTGATAATACTTCCTCTAAAGAGACATGAATCCACTTTTCATTTATAGAACTGAAAAGGAAGCCCCTAGAGCTCTCCTGAATAATCTTTTTTTCCTTGATGGGAATAAAGAAAATTCCTACTTTCTTTCCAGAGACTTTGAAGTAAGCAGAGGTGATGCCTGGAAACAGCCTTGGAATGCCATCTGAAAGGAAACTGCACATGCAGCATGCCTTTCTTGGCTGGGATGAATAGCTTACGTGCCAACTTTCTTCCTGGAGTGATCAGTGACAAAACCTGCATTTAAATCAGTGGGTGCAAAAGATTAGGAAATGAAAAAAGTCTTTTAAACCATAAAAATGAGAGAGTGTGATGAGAAGATGGGATGTCAGGTGGTTCGTTTGCCCGCTCCTGTTGTTTTCTCTGTTATTTTTTTAACTCAAACAAGGCACAGCCAGGAAAGAACAATCCTCTGCCTTTTTTTTTTTTTTTTTTTTTTTTTTTTTTTTTTTTTTTTTTTGTATGTGTCTTGATAATTTAATCCATAATGGGTCCTAAGACCTCTGAGCTCCACGGATTTCGCAAACACCATGGCCCTCTGAGATTGTTAGCAGAGCAGTGGGTGGCCTGGCAGTTGTTGCCTTCTTGTTTGAGTGTCGTTCCCCTGGAGTGGGGAGAGCGACTGCTGATAGGGCAGAGAACAAGGGAGAGGGGCCTCTGCATCTTCTCACTGCTATTGGCTGGGTTTGTTTTCTGGCATCTATGAGACTTGAGCTTTGGAGATCAGCCATCTGACATCCTGTTTTCACTGAATTTTGTCTCTGCTCTTCCCAGTCTCTTCTCCTTTCTTCTGGTTGCAGAGTTGCTGCAATAACACCAAGGTAAGCATATGAAATGGCACTTCCTGGCTCGTTTCTCTCACATGGGGGGTTGTTATGTTTAAGCAACAGGTATCTGGCATTCTAGGCAGAGACAGCCAAGTTTAGCTAGGATCTCAAAAATCACTGTGCTCTGGAGAGAGCTGGGAGACCCAGGCCAATAATGCAACTCCAGATTTGCTGAGTGCTGAATTAATCTCACCTGCTTGGAATTGCCCTCTGTGGATTCCTGTGCAGTAAGCACTAAGCAATGCCTGTATGCTTTTAGCCCTCAGGCTCAAACCTGCTCTGGTTGAAGTTAGTGGAAGTTTAAGGGTGAAGCTGCATCGATACTTCCACGTGTTGGGTTTGGCAAGGACAGCAGCTGGGCAGTCATTCTCTTGTGGCATGAGTGTGACCAAGATGCAGCTTCCAGCCTGTTCTGGTAAAGCTGGATGAGATGCTGTGTGGAGTTCTTTGCTGCAGGATATCTCCTCTGGTGCAGTGCTTGTTTCCCTGCTGGTCCTGGATGGAAAGGTTTGTTGCTGAAGTGAGCTGTGGCTCTCATGCCCAGCACTTTTTGCACAAAGGGGAGGAAGGACACCTGGAATTTCTGTGTGCATGACTCCAGCACATTGAGCAGCCATCTCTGGGTAAGAAAGTCCAAGCAGGAAAGATAGACAGGTTTGTTCTACTACAAGAAGAGAAGGGACAATACTAGAAATGCAAGACATAGTGGGGATCTGAGCAATCTGGTCTAGTTAGGGATGATCCTGCTTGCTGCAGAGGGCTTGGCTAGATGACCTTTAAAGGTCCCTTCTAACTCAATGCATTATGTGATTCTATATGAGAAGCTTGGATGGAACCGTGTAGGAGTGAGGAGGAGAAATGGAAAGATGCAGAGCAGAACCAGTCAGGGGTGGATACCTGTGGGTGAAAGACAGCCCTGGTTACTTTCTGAAGAACATCCTGTCCCTACTCTGTTCCTGAGGATACAGAGATCCTTGGTGTGCCTCTCTTCTTAGAATAATGTTCATAAAGCAGGACTTGAGGGGTAAAAACAGGAGACAAGTAACTGAACATGTTTGCCAGTGCTAGAAGCCTTGGCAGCAGGCTCTGCTGCTGTTCTGAGATGTTAGCCAGCTCTGATGGAGGAGGCAGTATCTCTGCATTCCTGTCTAGTCCAGCAATCCTGCATACAGATCCAGGTAAAGTGAAGCTTCCTGCAGAGGGAAGGGTGATCTGGTTCAGCAGGACTCTGGGCAGGGAGGACTCAAGGAAAAAAAACATAACTCAGATAACCTAAATATTTCCACCAGGCAGCAGGGTCTTGTGAAACTTGTTATGCCAGACTCAACACAGCAGAGAGTGTTTAAAGACTTGCTTGGAAATTGAGTTCTTGATGACTGTTTTATCTTTTTGGCACATGGAGGTCTCTGCAAGAAACTGCTTACGGAGAAAGGGCTAGCAGGTGGAGATGGAACGATTAGATGAGGGGAGGGATAGTGGAAGGAATGTCTTGGGGATGAGAATCTTACCTGAACTGTGTATGAACAAATGTGGTGAAGCAGGTTCTGGACTGTATGCTCTGGGGAGAAGCTGAGAGGGAGAGCAATGCAAACCATATGCCTGTCATTTTGTTTGATGCAGTGGTTTGAAATTCGAGAAGAGCAGATTCAGATTGGATGTTAGGGACAAGTTGTTCACTGTGAGGGTGGTGGAACACTGCAACAGGTTGCCCAGGGAGATGGTGGAGGGCCCATTCCTAGAGACATTCAAGATTAGGCTTGACAGGGCTCTGAGCAACCTGATCTAGTTGCAAACGTCCTTGCTGACTGCAGGGTTGTTGGACTAGATGACATTTAAAGGTCCCTTCCCACCCAATGATTTCTGTGATGTTATGAGCTCCTGAAAAGTGCTCAGACAACATGGTCGTGGATCAGAGTCCAGAAACAGTCACTGGACATAATGGGGAATGGCAAAAGTGCTTTCCTCCCTACAGGAGATGCAAGGTTCAGGCACAAAAAGTGCTTTAAAAGCGCTGGAATGAGGTACCCTGAAAGCAATTCTGCTCCAAAACTTGCTTTACTTTTTAAAGCCTGTGTTCCTCTCTCTTTGTCTGAAGCTAAACAAGAGCCTATGAGGACTTGCACTTCCCTCCTCCCTCACAGATGGAATGCTCCAAGGAAAAAATCACCCTGAATATTGGGGGAGTCAGATACGAGACCTACAGCAGCACCCTCCAGACCTTCCCAGGGACCAAGCTGTGCAGCCTAACAGATCCCCGCGCCCCGAGCATCTACGACTACGATCCCACCACCAAAGAGTTCTTTTTCGATAGGAGTGCTGAGATCTTCAGCTACGTGTTGAACTATTACAGGACCAAACACTTCCACTGCCCCATTGATACCTGCAGAGCAGTCTTGAAAGAAGAGCTGGCTTTCTGGGAAATAAGCGAGGCGCAGCTGGCACCCTGCTGCTGGCTGAAGCTGAATAACAAAGTGGTGCAGACAGAGGAGCTTAACGTCTGGGATGAAAACGAACAGAATGACAACCAGTGCCTCATCGTCCAGCCCGAAAGAAGGGATCTCAGCTGGCGAACCAGGTGGCAGCCAAAGATTTGGTCTATGTTTGAGAAACCCTTTTCCTCAATCAGTGCTAAGGTAATGCTGTGTGTGTGGGGATGGGCACAGACCTGTGTGCTTTGGGATTACTGGGATGGGTGAGAAGCGATTATGGGTTGGTAGCTTTGATAAGCATGCGTTGAGTTCCAGATTAAAAGGCAAAAGAAAATTCTCTCTCCTCATTACCAAACACCTCCTTCTGCTCTCTTTTGCCTATCCTTCTTCTCTGCACAAAATGCATACCCCATGCCTCTTTAAAATGTCAGGCATGTAGAGCAACAACAGTCAGAGGCTGCAGAAGATACTTTCTGTGCTGCCAATATTTCTAGCACAAACATTTAGTGCTGAAGAGACCCTTGGTGTGGGTCTGTTGCATTATTCTACCTGTTGGATATTTCCCCTTCCTCACAAACTCCACTATGGGAGTGCAGGTAATTTTTTGTTTTTCTTCAGTTCTGATCTTCTCTGTTGTTTTTTCAAACCTGGGAAGACAAAATAGACTCCACGTGAGCAAAATGATGGTGCTTTGAGAAAGATCAGTCTGGGGTTGTGAAGGAGATCTTGGGGTTGTGGAGGGGCATCGAGGTTATGTGGTGTGTGGTGGTCAAACTAATCACCTATGTGCCCTTTCCTCCCTCTGCAGTGTTTGGCTTTTGTTTCTCTGCTGTTCATCGTGGGAATTGTCATCATATTCTGTGAGGAGACCAAGGCACAGTTTGAGTTCTTTACTGCTAACTTCACCTCTGTTGGCTATTCTGAGGTCCCCCACAACGACCATGAACCCTATTACCACCAGGCTGCCTACTTGCTTCATCTGGAGCTCTTCTGTGTCCTCTGGTTTACTTTTGAGTTCTCTGTGCGGTTTTGCTGTTGCCCAGACAAGAAGTTGTTCTTCCAAAATCCCCTAAACGTGGTTGACTTCCTCTCCCTCTTCCCAGTTTATGTGGAACTCTTTGTGGCTGGGCAGATTCAGAGGATGCCAAGCCTGGGGCTTTGGCTGGGCTTTGTTCGCATCATCTATCTCCTCAAGCTCCTGAAGATATCCAAGCTGATAGAAACACCTCTGATCCTCAAAGTCCTGTGCTACACCCTCAAGTCTATCCTCAGAGAGATCTGCATCCTGCTGATGATTTTGGCCTTTGAGACTCTCTTCTTTGGCTCTCTCTTTTTCTATGGGGAGTTGTTAGGTAGCCACCCCTCCTACACAGGGGAGCTGCACTTTGCTGACATTCTTGTTTGCTTCTGGTGGGCTCTGATCACACTCACTACAGTAGGCTATGGAGATATTATCCCTCTCACCACATTTGGCCAAGTGACAGCAGGCTTAGCTGCAATATTTGGCATGTTAACGATTATCATCCCAATACCCATTTTCCTGGTGAAGTTTAAAAGCTATTATGACATTGCTATCTTCAAGCAGAAGCTGGAAAGGAACATGAAACATTAGCACTTCAGAACCTCTCTTCCCCTTTGCCTTTACCAATAAACCTTCAGCATGGTTTATTGCCTTTGATGGGAAGGGAGTGCAGGTAGTTCTCACTGCATTTTGCTTGCTGCCTTAGCATATTTCAAACCATTGGTGAGGTGAGAAGCTTCGGGCAGTGCTTGACACACAACTGATCAGACCTGTTGAAGTCAATGGGTCTTTCCCACATTGGTGTACCTCATAGAATCACAGAATGGTAAGGTTGGAAGGGACCTCAAAGATCATCCAGTTCCAACCCCCTGCCATAGGCAGGGACATCTCCCACTAGCACAGGTCACTCAAGGCCTCCTCCAACCTGGCCTTGAACACCTCCAGGGAGGGAGCAGCCACAACCTCCCTGGGCAACCTGTGCCAGTGTCTCACCACCCTCACTGTAAAGAACTTCTTCCTAACATCCACTTTCAATCTCCCCTCTGCCACTTCAAACCCATTGCCCCTTGTCCTGGCATTCCCAGACCTTGTCAATAGCCCCTCCCCAGCCTTCCTGTAGCCCCCTTCAGATCCTGGAAGGCTACTTTAAGGTCTCCTGGAAGCCTTCTCTTCTCCAGGCTGCAGAGCCCCAACTCTCTCAACCTGTCTGTATAGCAGAGCTGCTGCAGCCCTCTGAGCATCTCTGTGGCCTCCTCTGGACTTGTTCCAACACTTCCATACCCTTCCTGTGCAGGGGGCTTCAGAACAGTACACAGTATCATCCCATGCTCTTTTCACATGCCACAGTTCTCTCTCACCCAGCTGTTCAGAGACATGCTGTGATGCTGCATTTCAACCTCAATACGCAGCTCAGAGCCCAGCTCCATGACCAGGGACCCTCAGCATATTTTGTTTGACATAAACAAGCCCACAGTCACACGCAGGTGCAAAGAAGGCAGCAGGCTGACCTGACTGTGCTCCTGAGAGCCAGCCATGTCTGATAACCTGCCTTGTGGGCTCTCAGGAACTGCTACACCATTTGAGCAGCAGCAAGGCAACCCTCCAACAGCAAATCCATTTTGGCTCTGCTGCAGTCAATGGCAAGATTTCCCCCGAGCCCAGCAAGATCACAATTTCTCTGGATGCCTCCAGTGGATCAACACATTTCATCAGTTCTTGCTATGCTCTAGCCAAAATATCTACATGGTTTTTTTTTAGCTGTTCAAAAGGAAGAACATAATCTATGCTGTTCAGTATCATTTTAATGTCTCTTAGGCATTAGCTAGGAATATTTATCTTTTAACTGAATAGCCTTAAGTGTTACCTGTATTTAATTTTGACATAACAAATCTGGTTGGGGTATGAAAAAGCACCACATCCCAGCCATTATTTAGCAGGATGATGTGCTAGGATTGTTCTGTTCAGTAGGTACAAACTCCTGTAGGCAATAACACTTAGATATTTACCTTTCATGAAGGTTATATTTTAATTGCCATTTTGGTTAAGGTTTTTCATGGCTATGGCTTTTCTGTGCAGGATAAGATCTTAAGGATGCTTTGTGTTTCATTTTGTTTTTCCTAAACAGGAGGTATCTTCCCTGTATTTCCATGCAATTACAATTAATTAGGTTTTATCTAAAGAGAGAGAGAAAATACACTGCAAACATCTCAAGCATAAAGCACATGAGAAGTTGGAGAGCCCCTGGCAGTGGAAGGAAGGTTTAGGTACTCTCCATCCACCTTTGCTCTGTGTAGAGATGGGAGCAAGGGTAGAGCCATGCATGCTGCTGCTCAGGAATTGCTCTTAATTAGATTGAAATGGTTCTGTGTTTTGTGTGGACAGAAGTGGTCTTCTTGGAAATTCATATTAATTGCAACAAGGTTCTGCTCTGAGCTAGACCAGAACTACTTCTCTCCAGTGATTTGACTTCCCAGCTCAGTCTCTACTCTATGGCAGCACTTTCTGAGTGTTATGTTCTCACATACACTGTCTACTTCTAGTGGTGGTAATGCTGATGGTTGGAGTCCCTGCCAAGGGCTGGGGTGCAGAAAGACTCTTGCTTAGTCTTGCTTCTGTGCAGACCAAGGCGGCTGCTAAACCTTGTGCCCCCCACATTGGGGTGCAGTCAGCAAAAGGTGGCACCTGTGAAGGGGAGCAGACAGGACAGGTGACCCTAAACTGACCAGCAGTGGATTCCATGCCATGGACATCACAGCGTGAAGCTGAGGGATCATGAGGGTCAAGCCTCTTCTTGAGTGGATGGCATCTGAGAAGGATTCTGTTCTGCCTTCGTGTTCCTGAATCCAGCTCCAGAATTTGGTTCCTGTTTGTTGCTGACTCCAGTCTGGGACTTCCCCAGTGCCTGCCCACAGCATCAGTGGCGACTGTGAGTAATTGCCAGCAGGGGGTCAGGGCTGTTATTAGTTTGCATCCATTTTATTGCTATTATTTTCGTTAAAGCTGTTTTAGTTTTCTTTTCTTTTGGTGTCTCTCCCTGATGCCTTTTCTTTCCCCTGTTAGGAACAGAGAAGGGTTAACAGAGTGCCTGTCACTTGCCTAGTGGCCAGCCCAGCCCTAACCCTTGGCAAACAGTTTCACAGAGATAGGATCCCAGCAGTCAGTAATGTGCTTTGACTTTGAATCAGAATAAAGAGTTCAAAACTGGATGTCTTTTGAGAATCAGATTGTCATGATGCAGTGGGGGCCAGCAGCTCCTGAAGGGTCAAGGAACCAGGCACAAAACCACAACTGCCAGAGCGAGGTCCTTGGTCAGCTACATAGTGCCAAGTAAGGTGAGCTAAGGAGGGTACAATCATAATCTCAAGTTGGAAGGGACACATAAGGGTCATCATATTCGACTCTCTGCTTCTTGCAGGACTATGTAAATCACATGCCACTGAGCACTCTGACTTCTTCCACGAAAATGTCAGTAAAAAGCAAAGTAAGCAGCAGAAAATTCCCTTCTGCCTGCTGACAGAGGCTGCTGCCTTGTGCTGACCTCTGAGTCCATGCCGAACAGCCACAGCTCCTCTCCTCCCGTGTTCCCAGTGCTCCCCCGCGTGGAAGGATGAGGAATTGCTCGTCACTAGGAAATGCCAACGCAAGCCTCACGCAGTGCCAAAGCGATGGGGCAGATGGGCTCGTTCTTGGCAGTACGGCTCTGACAGAGCCCTTCTCATCTCTGGACCAGGCTTCTTTCTCTCTTGTGGAGCCTCTCAGCTGCAGATGTCCCAAGCAAAAGGAGCACTGCGGGGAGCTGTGCTTCATGAGCGATGAAAAGAAAAGCATTGCTGTCTGCTGGTGCATTTGGTGGGACAGTTCTCTGATGACTCCAGAGCAGCCCAATAAAGGAAGATATCGAGGCTTATCCATGCTCAGGACCTGCTCCTTTCCTCTTTTACTTAAAATGTTCAACACAGATTGTCTTATGGTGGGTTTAAAGACAAAGCTGTTTCTGATATCCTCTGTGATAAATAATTTCATAGCCATGAGGTCTCTGCTTAGACCCCCACACGCTTTGGCACTCCCATGTGAGCCTGGTTTCCAATCTAAGGTTTCTAAAGGAGAGTGTCTTGTGGCTGATCCCCATCCCAGCCAAGCACTTTTGGCTTAGCATTGTGCACTCATCAGGAGCAGTAAAGAGGGGAAGAAGAAAACCTTCTGCAGCAAGAAGAAAATCAGCCATACTGGTTATCTGTTTTCTTGTTTGAATGAAATGTTGAGGCGTAACTGCACAAAGTGAGGGTTTTTGCTGCAGCTGCAAGTGGGAACCTGACCAAGGTAGACGACTCTGCTTTGTCCCACCTCCTTTTCTTGCATTGATTCACAGCCAGTTTCATGATTCACCTCCATATGCCTTTTGCCACAGAGTGGCAGCACACTAGTTGATGCAATGTCATCTTGTGCCTTCAGCAGAGCTGGAGGGTTTGTGATGTGGGCAGGATTCAAACTGAGGCAGAGGACTGCTCACCGTGGCCATTCATCACTGTTAGATGATGTTAACTACTGCTTCCTTCCCAGCCAGTGACAGCCTGGAAGCAGTTACAGTGACAGTATTCCTCTTTATTCTGAGTCTGTTTTCTTAATATTGCATGCACTCACTGGGCTGAATTTCCAGTGATTTTAGCTGTTTTAAACATCATCCCCAAACACTCTAAAGCATGTGCTGGGGCTCGTCACACCTCTGTGCTTCCTCTCCATCAAACACAGTGCAGTTATTGGACCCAACCTGCCCAAAGCTGAGTGCCCCTTGCATGAAATCTCACGGTCAAGTGTTTCATTATGGGCAGAGACAGACCCCATCCACTGCTCCTCTTGTCCCCTGCAGAGACAGAGACTGATGCTGTTCAGAGAAGGGATAGGATGTCACATTTACTGCACCCATGAAATGGGTGAGAAGGGTCACTGATGGAGCTCAGGACACTTTCAGAGAAACAAGTCATGTTCTCAGCTACCCTGAATACTGCCAACATCATGACTGGTGAGGGCTTGTGCCAGCGAAGGCAGCAGCTTTCCTGGGCCCTCAGGCTATGGAAAATTTAGGGTCTGGTGAAGCACAACCATTGAGCTTGTGCATACAGGCATCTGTATGGCCTGTCTGTGGGCACAGTGACTCAGCAGCAAAAGGAAACTCAGCTGCAGACAGCGAAGTCAGAGCCTGGGTGAAGCCCTAGGCTCTAACTCACAGAAAGCAAATGAATTGGACATATCTGGGAAGTGAAAGGAAGTTCCCAAATTTGGAGGTTTCTCAAGATTCAAGAACAAACACCCTCAGGAGATACATTGAGGCCATCATGCTCCTTCCCTCTGTATCAGCCAGCTGGAAAGGATAGAGCATCCAACATTCATGCTGTGCATCCCTGGACCAAGCAGTCCCTGAAACCCAGCTCAAACCCAGCACCTTCACTCACCTGCAGCTGAAACCTGATGTTGGTCTCAGATTGTGGCACAGTCTCTGGGTAAAGCTCACTTGCATCCTTCTTCTGCCCCAAGCCCTCTTAGTGTGGCTTCTTCCTCCTCAGAGTCCATCAGCCTATGCCACTTACTTTCAGCTGTGCCTGTGTGGCAGTTTCCTCAGCCATGGAGAAGTTCAGAAGCAGAACTCTGCTGGGGAAGTCTTCACTGTGACTCGTCCGTGCCAGGGAGGGCAGAGTTTCTTTTTCATTTCTGCAGCTTGGAGAGGAGCATCCTCCAGTGCCTCAGCAGCCTGAGTTTCAGACTCCTGGCTGTGCTGCTGTGTGCAGCTTTGGGGGGGTGGGGTGGTGGAATCATACAAGAGAGAATCATCCTTTTGAACCAGGCCTTTCTGCCTCCCTTCCCCACTTCCCTTTTTCCTCCTCCAGTGTTATCACCTTGTAGTATTTTAATCTGAGGAAGCAGATATATCAAGAAAGTCAATGGCNGGGGCGGAGAGGAAGAGGAGGAAAATCACATCACAGCCCAGTTTGCCAGTGTAAACACTTGATGATTTCCTGTTATTGTAGCCTAAAATGTACCATGACATCATTTGTGGGCCTCCCAGAATCACCCAGAAGGAGGAAAAGCCAGCATTCCCAGCCCGCCCCCGGAGAGAATCCAGGGGAATCAGACCCTATAAGGCAGTGAAGCTCTGCAAGCAGCAAAGGCAGAGTTTCGAAAGCTTTCTTGTTCTTGGCAACGTGGAGATTTCACAAACAGGAAAAACTGCTTTTACTTTTCCTAAAGGGGAACCACTTATGCCTCATGAAATATTGATGCCTCCAACCCAACCGTGGTTACCTCAGAGGCAGAGCTGAAACGCCAGAAATGCTCTTAGCTCTGGGCGGGCACCGGGCAGCCCCTCACCAAAATCATGTCAGCTCATCTGTTGTAGGCATTCACTTTCTTGTAGCACTTTGTTTCTAAACCACTCCACAGAAAAGGCGGTTCAGTCAAAAGCTGTGGTTGGTGTAAAACAGTCCAGCGTGGAATTAATCTGATCATTTTGCAAGGCGAAGCTCACCCTCGGTATGCTTCATCTTTTGTAGGCATCCACCTT
>VWYK01125398.1:73291-84466 GCA_013399775.1 Semnornis frantzii | reverse complement strand
GGGTGGTCCTCATCCTGCCCTGGGTGGGATGAGGTTCTAAAGGGTGGTCCTTATGCTACCCCCAGTGGGATGAGGCCTTATTGTGTGGTCCCCATGCTGCCCCGGGTGGGCGCAGGTGCCGGCGGAGGGTCCTCGCCCTCCGGCAGGGCAGCCGCGAGCCTCACCGCAGAGCCCGGTAGCGGCGTGGGGAGGGCTGGGGGTCCCATGGCTGGTTTGTGGTGGTGCCGAGGATCCGGCAGCCCTGCCCCGTGGCTGACCCCGCTGCCATCAGGCGTCCCGACCGCCGGCACGCCGCCACCGGCACCGTTCGCAGCCGCCAGCCGAGGCCATTTTGCTCTACAGGATTAGCTGCCCTCCGCCATTAGCCGCCGCACGCCGCCGCACGCCGGACCCTGCTGGCTCCCCACGGCACCCCCAGCCACCCTGCCTCCTCCTCTCCTCCCTCTCCCCTCGTCGTGAGCCAGCCCTTGGGCTCCTGAAGGCTCCAGAGTGGGAGCTGGGGCCCTGGGGGTTGCGTAAGCCCAGTGGGCTCCCTGCCCAGCGCTGCCTGGCACTGAGGCTTTGTAAGGGCACAGCGGCCACGGGACGCAGCTACCTCTCCTCAGCCATGGTGGCAACAGGGAGATGGGCCCACGTAGGGATGGGCTCATCCCTTGGCATCTTTGCCAGCCTCTCTGCATCTCAATGGCACCTGCGGCCACCCTGGCTGGGCCGCCAGCCCAAAGGCTCTGCCACAGCCTGCAGCAGACCTGTTTGGGGCCATGCTTCCTGCCACACCAAGATCCAGGCCACAGCTGGGCAACATGCTCATGACATCCAAGGTGGGAACCATCCCTAGCTTGCTGTTCCTTCAGCCAGGAGCCTGTACCTAGACCATTGGGACCTGGCTGTGTCCTCAGCCAGGAACCCGTCCCCAGCCCGTTGGGACCAGGCTGTGTCCTCAGCTAGGAACCTCTCCTCAGCCCATTGGGACCTGGCTTTGTCCTCGGCTACGAGCCTGTCCTTGGCCCACTGGGACCTTTGCTGCACCCTGGCCAGGAGCCCTTGCTCAGAGCAATCCATTGCCCCACCACTGATCCAAAACTCCAGGCAGCAGCATGCCCTCAGCCTGCCTTTGTTCCAAAATTCAGGATATTTTCTGCTTCCTCTACCCTTTGCAAACAGAAATGAGAAGAAAGAGCAGGGATGGGCTCTGCAGGCAGGGATGGTGGGGGTGAAGTGTCCTCCACCAGCCAGCCTGGTGGCTCCAGCATGAGGTGTCCCACAGGGACATCAGGTAGAGACAACCTCCCCCCATCTCCTCAGAGGTGCTGGTGAAGGCTGCTGGATGATTTTGGGGGTTCAGAAAGTGCTGCTAGGCTGGGTGGGAGATAAGCACTCAGCACCAAGTGTCTCCCATGGCAAAGCCTCCCCTCCAGCCACCAGCACCAGGTTTAGGACTGGGTGGCATCTCAGGGCTGTGCCTCTGGTCACATCCCCTCCATGACACCAGGATCCAGCAGCAAGTATCCATGTGGATGTGGTGTTTTATCTCAAACAAGCAGGAGGGACCCAGATCTTTTGGGCCATCCAACTCATCAGAGGAGCTGCTGGCCCCCAGAGGAGCTCCATCTCCAGAGGGTGCCTCAGCTCACTCTTCTAGGCAAGAAGCCAACAGCTTCTCCTTCCCTCCAGCCCCTCACCACCACGCCAGTGCTCACCACCCCAACTCCCTGACGAGCTCTGAGAAAGAAAATGACTCCAAAAGGTGAATTTTGGGGCAGTTGAGAGGCCAGGGCTGGGCTGTGCCAGCCTGGTCTTGCCACTACCCAGTACCTTGTTGCAACACAGACTTACTGCCACCAGCCCAGGGCCCCATGGACGCAGGGTAAACCCCACCACGTGCCCCTGCCACGGGGAGGGGACAGGATTAGCCCATCCACGTGAGCAGGTTTACTCCACAGGCATGTTCTCACACAGGATGGCAGGTGGGAAGGGGACTCAGAAGCAACTGGAGGTGCCCAGTTTCTGCCAGGGTGACCCCAGGCATCTCCAGTGGTGAACTTCTGCAATGGGATGTCCCTTCCCCAAGTACTTTCAGCATCTGGATCTCATTTGGAGACATGGGATGTGGGTATGGGATGTGGGTATGGGACCCTCCAGGCTGACATCCCCCACTGCCATCCAGGACTTGGTGCCCAAGGTTTCAGCTGTAGGACATGATGCTGTCCCTAGCTAGCTACCTTCCCATCCCACTGGTCCCCAGGCACTTTGGGCTACCCCTGGGGCACTCAAGATCTCTCAAGAAGATGAGTTCTGACTCAAGCCAAGTGCTCCAGAAAAACAGGAGTGGTTAGTCCAGCCCATCCAGAAAAAAGCTCCACCAGAAGTGGCCCAGAGGGACAGACAGGAGCATGCAGCTGGGATCTGCAGCTTCTCCAAAGCAGAGGAGAGGAAACATTCCCCATGGGAGGAGGATCAGAGTAAGCACCCACAGCACTCAACAGCCATGGTACAAGCCATGGATGATGCTGAGATGAGCAGAGCATGGTGCAGGGATGGCAGGAGGGATGCAGGGACAGACAGAGGCCTCCTCTGGAAAGAAGCTCCTTGGTGGTGGCACCAGTGCCTTCTAACCAAGCTTTGGAAGTTCATTTTCCCCTACCCCAGGGACTGCAAAGCCTGGAAGGATGTGGAGCAGCTGCTTCTCAGCAAGCAGAGCAGCTCCCTGGTGCCTCCTGCCACTCGTGCCCTGGGGGAGCCCCAACCCACGGCTCCCACTGCCAAGCTCTGGGTGACTCTCACCCCCTCCAGACCACAGCTTCCCCCTGCAAGAGGACCACTTCTGCTGGCACCAGCCGTTGTGCTGCTCCCTCGCTGCAGGGACCTGCTAGCTGTTAATGACTCGAGGTGTGATTAATTTTTAACAGCTTCCTCTTAATTGCTTGGCTATAAATAGACCTTCCCAGCCCTTCCCTAGCTCAGCTGCTTTCTCACATAGGTTTTGCTCCACGCTGGTGGGATCACAGTGCTGAGAGCCCTGTGCAGCACAGGGTGCTCAGGGGGCCACTGGGCCACCAGCAGTGACAGAGCTGGAGGAGCCCAGGAGCTTGTGCCAGGCTGGCTGTGGTGGGGGCAACACCAGGGGATCCATGGGGGTCTCGTGGACTTCCCAGCATCCAGGCAGGCAAAAAATCATAATGCTAAGGCCTCTCTCCACTCAAAGCCCCACAGTCTCTCTACAAAAAGACAATTCACAGGAGACAAGGACCCCAAAAGGTCACCAGAGTCTTCAAGACTCACAGAACCATTTTGGTTGGAAGAGACCTTTAAGACCACCAAGTCCAACACTTCTAGGTCACTTCTAGGGGTGTTCCTCAGAACCACCCTCTTCAGGAGGTGCACAGGTCCAAGAGCTGCCAGCAGTGCTCCTGACTGAGAGCATCCCTGCCACCCAAAGCTCCTGCCTTTGGGAGGGCACAGAGCTGCCTCTCAGCAAGGCTTGGAGCTGTATGGAGAACATCTGATACCACCAGCCCTGTCCTGACCTCCTGGGTGCCTGGCCCTCAAAAGAAGACACAAGTGCCACTGCTGTGTTCCACCCTTTAATGAGTGCAGGAAGAGCTGGCACAGGTCACTTGAACCTGAGCCTGGCATTGAACTCCTGACCCAGAAAGCAAAGCCTCCTGGACCAGGCAAATCCCCTCGGCCAGCCCATCCCATCCCTCCTCCTGCCAGGGGATTTGTGGGAATTATCCTCCCTCTGCCATCCCCCCTGTGGTCCTTCTGCCTCGCAGCCTTGTGTTTTCCATCCCATAATGACACTAAGAAGGGGCACTTTTCCCCTCAGAGGATGGAGAAAGCCCCAAGCAGGGCATAGTGAGGCAGGGATGGATTCTGGATGGTTTGTGCCAGGGTAGGTTCAGGGCACATCCACAGCTCCAGAGCTGGGAGCTCACCTGGGATGCAGCAGCAGCCACACCTACAGCTGCTAGACATTGGTCACAATATTCCACAGGTTAATTAAGCTCCAAGGACTAATTAGGCAACAGCACAAATGACTTCAGGGTGGATCTCAAGCAGCTGCCAGCAAGGGAAAACAGGTATAAGGGTCCATGGAAGGAGGAGGTCCACACCTTGGGCTGATGGAATGGACCTTCCTCATCCTCACCTGGCTATGAAAGTCCTCCCCAGGTCCCTTCACTGCAGCTCCCTTTTCCCATGGGAAAGGCTCTGTTTATCCTGGGTCATCCCCAGGGACAGGGAGACAGAGAAAGGAGGGCAAGAAGATCCTGATTTTTGGCAGGACTCTGAGGCCCTGGATGAAGGCAAAAGGACTTTGTGCAGTTGGGTCCTTCTGCCTTCTTCCAGGGCCTCAGAGTCCTGCCAAGATGCCAGGGAAGTTAAATGAGAGCCTAAAGGAGAGGGATTTTGCTCCAGTGGGCTGCAGCTCTCCAGCTGGGGTCTCTTCCTATCCCATCACACTGTTTGCCACCACTCTTGTCTCACACAAGAGCCAAGAGGAATCATTCTCTCCCCCCTCCTCCTCTGAACATGCACAGGCAGAAAAATCCCCTCCTCAGTAGCCCTTTCCTTCATGGCCCACTCCCATCGAGTCCAGGGCTCCCAGCAGAGACAGGAGCTGCTCATGTAGCACCCAAGGAGGGGATGGAAAGGATCTGCTCTATCATCCCAACCACGAACACAGCACAAATATCAACCAAGAAAGAACCACAAGATGCTGCTGGGTGGGAATCCACCACCCAAAACATCAGACCTGCCCTAAATCCTGGGATGATGCTGGGAAGAAATCCCCCCAGGAGTCCCCAAAATACTCTAATCAGTGCCAGTTGGCTCTGTCCCAGTCTGAGGTGAGCCTGTTGGCACAGGGGTGGCATGATGGTGACTCTCCACTCTCCAGACCACAGCTGGAGTGGCCCAGCGTGGTGCATGGAGCCACACAACAGCCTCCAGGTCTAAATGGCAGCCTGGGGCCTCCAACAACCCAGAAAACCTCCCAGAGAGGAACTGAGTGTGAAGAGAGCCTGAAGCTGTGACCCAAGGGGACCTTGCCTCTGGGAATGAGAGGAGCAAGCTGAGCACTGAAGCCTGGCACCACCATCCCTGGATGTGGCCTTGGCTTGGGGAAGGGGAGGGGAGAACTGGGGAGGTTCAACTGGGAGTTTGCTGCAGGGTTGGAAATGCTGTGAAAAGCAGAGAAAGGGATTAAAAAAGACAGAGATGAAGGAGAGAGATGGGGAAAAGAGGATGTGGGAAGGAGAAGAGAAGAGGAGAAGAGACACTGCTGGCCTACAGGGTGTGAATTTTCTCACCAAGCAATGAAGGCAGCAATGAGGCACCAAAGGGGCGATAAAGACGCAGACAATGGGCCCAGCAGAGACCTCCTGGCAGCCTGCTCAGCACAGCCCTCTGCCCCAGCTCCTGCTGGAGTTCTTCCACCAGCACAGCATGGCCAAGCCCATCCGTGTCCCTCCCAGCTCCTTGGAGGTGATGCTGCTACTGCAGCCTCAGCTGGGACCCCCAGGATGAGCAACCTCATCAGTGTGCCATCAGCCACCAACACCTCCTTGCACATAACACACAGCCAAAACCCTGCTTCTGTGCCAAAAGCCACTGCTGGGCCACCAAAAGAACAACCACTTTGTGTGCACCAAGGCTCTGCTCCCCCTCACAGAACCCCACGGCAGCCCCCACACCAGGAGTAGCAAAAACACCAAACCCAAATACAGACCCACCAGCACACTGGCACCATGGAGCAACCCAAACACAGACCCACCAGCACACTGGCACCATGGAGCAACCCAAACACAGACCCACCAGCACACTGGCACCATGGAGCAACCCAAACACAGACCCGCCAGCACACTGGCACCATGGAGCAACCCAAACACAGACCCACCAGCACACTGGCACCATGGAGTGACCCAAAGACAGACCCACCAGCACACTGGCACCATGGAGCAACCCAAACACAGACCCACCAGCACACTGTGGGCTGCCAGAGCATATTTTACCCATGAAAAACTGGGGAAAGGGCAAATATTTTCTCTCTGAATGGTTGGAATCATTTAGCTAGCTCCAAATACAGCTTTTACTGGCCAGGGAAGGGACAAACTGGAACAGTGTGGGGGGGTGTGGGGGTCTGATGGTGGGTTCCAACCATGCTGCTTTGTGCTGTGATCTTCATTTTTTTTTTAATCTGTATATTACAATTATTATTATTATCAGTACTATTATTATTGCTATTATTACTGTATCAATTCCCAAGCTGCAGCCACCACAACCCCAGCAGATGCCCTTCTGGCTCGGCAGAAACATCGACGCCGACCTCTGAGTGATGCAGCTCAGCTCTCTCCACGCCCAACCAAACCTCATCCCAGGAAAAATGGCAAAATCCCTTCCCAGTGGCAAAGCCTGGGTTGAAGGATCCATCCAGCTCACACACAGCTTGGTCCCAACAGCACCGACAGGGACACCCAACCCTGCTGATCCACCCTGCGCTGTGGGGTGCACCTGCTGATGCCATCTTGTTGCTTTCCTTCCCTTGCTGTTAGGGGATTGATGCTTATCGATGTGTCATGGTAGCTTGGGGGTGGGAGGGGTCTCTACAGACCCCACGATGGGCTACTTCTCAACACTTCTAATCCTAAACTGACCATTTCTTGTGCTAAAGAGAAAGAGTTGAAGGAGAACCATTGCCTTCAGCACCATTCACACTTCCCCTGGCCAGGCTCAGCCCCAAAACAGCAGCCGTGACCCCTGCACCCCAGCCAGCAGCCATCTCCTCCACCCAGGTTTAGGACTGTGGGCTCAGCTCAGCTCCACCTCCCAACGAAAACACAAGCCAGGACCTTCCCACTCAGGACTGGGACCACAGGTTTGGCTCAGCCCTGACTCTTGACTGAAACACCGGCCAGGACCTCTCCAACCAGGTTTGGGACAACCAGCTCGGCCATGCGGCCACGCCACAGTGCCAGAGGGCTGTGCCCCTGACGGAGAAGGCAGCGTGAGCCTTACCTGGGTCTCAGAGAGGTTGAGCTGCCGCGCTAGCTCCGTCCTCTCCCTGCCCACCACGTACTGGCAGCGCTGGAACTCCAGCTCCAGGCGATAGAGCTGCTCCGCCGTGAAGGACGTCCGCGTCCGCTTGGGTCGGTCCAGGTCCAGCCCTTTGGGGAGCACAATCTCCCGGATGGTCCCTTTGGCATCTGGAGGGGACATACGGAGAAGGACCGTCAGTGAAAGATAAAATCTGGGGCGGGGAGAAAAAGGGACTAAGAGAGATGCGTTCTGTGTGATCCTGCTCTGGTGGGGCGGGGGTTGGACTGGATGAGCTTTCCAGGTCCCTTCCAGTCCCTAACCTTCCGTGATCCTGGAGCTGGTGCAGTGATGTTGGAGCCCGCAAGAGGACTACAATGGTCCAAAATAGACATTACCGAGGGAGGAAATGCTGAGTTAAACATCGTGTCTCCAGGAATAACTAAGAAACAACCCACCCCACACCCAACACGTGGCTAAAAGTTTGGTTGTTTCCTCCAGCCCCACAGGCTGCAGGTTGATAAACCTCCAGGGGACGGTAGCAAATCTTCATAAAACCCTCCAGGTGTATTAAAACCCTCCAGGTATATTTATAAATCTTTACAAAGATAGGGATATTGTCTAAGTCTTTATAAACCCACAGAGAACAATTTAAAAAAAAAAAATCTTTGTGATTATTATTTTCAAGAGAGAAATAAAAAGAAGGAGGGGAAAAACATCCTTCAGAGTAGCTGATCCCAGAAATGATCATTTCTGGGAGGCAGAAGCAGAAAAGGGTTCAAAAAAAAATGAAACACCTTTTAATGAAAATAGATTTCATTTCTTTAGATCTTTCTTTGGGAATACTGAAATTTAAATAATTCCTCTCTGCCACAATTTCCTCCTTTCCGGAAATATTTCCTCCCCTCCTATTTTAAAGGGCAAGTATCGGAGGAGCTGCTCGCCCCAAGCCGCTCCTGGCAACCGATTTTCGGAGGCTAGAATTGTCGCTGGCCACGGCTGGACTTTGGCAAACAAAAGCCGGAGGGTTTGGCTCCCGTCTGAGCCCTGCACAGCCCCTTCCACGCTGAAGGAGCTGCTGACAAAAGACAAACCCTCTCAGGCAATCCCCCCCTCCGGAGCTGCGAGGTGCTGGGGATTGTCCCAGCTCCCTTGGGCTGCGCCGCGGCCAGACGAACTCTGTGTTACAAACTGAGTGGGAAACTGCTCACCTCATGCTCCATGTCCCTTGTTCTACCTGCCCTTAAGCAGCCCGGTTTGGGTGAGCCCTAGCTGCAGACCTCCCAGTTTCTGCCCAATAGTTTTCCTGTAGCCACAGAAGTCACCCTGAGCAAACAACCCGGAGGGACCCGAGGACCCCAGCAGCCTTGGATGAAGTTGCTTCGTGGCTGACTCAGGTATGAAAGGATTATAAAATTGCTGGGGAAAGGGGAAAGCAGCAAGGAGCAGCCTGGGAGGGTGTGATGGAGATGGCACAAGGATGGTGAAGCTGGTGCGTTGATGTTGGAGCCCGCAAGAGGACAACAATGCTGGCATAAGGATGGTGGAGCCTGCGTGGAAATGGCAGAGCTGGCATGGGGATGGCAGGAGTGAGGAGCAAACACAGACTTGGGAGAGGGACCCCAATCCCGCAGCCATTTTCCCGTCACCACGTTGTGGTACACGGCAGAGGTACCAGCCTGGCATGGCCAGCTTATTCCAGGCTGAAGCGTGGCACTGGGGGCACGGAGGGCTTGGAGAGGGTGAGAGTGGGAGAGGATCCAGTGAAACCAGGAGCACAGGCTCTGACCCACAGCCCCAGACTCCGTGAGTGGGCATAGGGCTGTTGGGAAAAGGGATGTCTGTAGATCAGAGACATCACTGGCAGGATCAGGATGCCAGCCTGGCAACCATTTTGTGAGGAGAAGAGCATTGGCAGGGATGATGCACGGGCCACGTCCACACTCCCTAGTCCAGGCCACGGTCCCTCGACACAACAACAGGGGAGGCTGCCAGCATGGAGCAGCCAACAGAGACCTTCCTGCTTCCCGGCCGCAGCTGCAGGGATCTGCCCCTCCGCCCTCACCGCCCCGGACGCCGCTGCCAGCATCACCACCACTATTATTTATTGTTTTCCCTCTCCTGGCAGCTGGGATGTGGAGTGGGAGAAGCAGGCTGGGCACAGCCCTAGAGGGAAGAGGGCACAGAAAGGCCCTCACCCCAGCCTTGTGCCCCAACCCTACTGCATACTGTAGACCCTCCCAGCTCCCCATCCATGTTGGTTTGGGGGGCTCACAGCCATGCCCCCTATATGCCAGGAAGGGCACAATACCATCCTGCCTGAGGAACCTGCTCCTGAGAGCCTTTCCCCATCATCCATTGGATCCCAGACTCCTATTAGTGGCTGGATCCCAGATCCCCAACATACACCAGGTCCTGCCGTGGCTGTTTAGGTGGGGTCCAGCAGCCCATGGCTTCTCTGGTGGGGCTGTGGGGACACATTCTGCTCTTGAGGACCAGGCACTTGTCTAGGACAAGTTCTGAGACTGAAATCCCCCCCCGAAAGAGGTCTGGTTTCAAGAGGATCAATCTCTCCTCTGTCTCAGCAGCTAAATACGATGGTGAGGGTAGATGGACATGGCTGGGAAGCAGGAGGGAAGCTGAGTGGGCAGCAGATTTGGGGGCACCAAGCCAGCAAACATCTATTTTACAGCCTGCACACCCTGTAGCACAGCATGGGAGGCCTGGAGGGACGGATCCTGCAGACCAACATCCACAACAGAATCAGATACACACCATGCACACCCGTTCAGAGAGGGGGTGCTGCATCCACATGCCTGCTAGGACACCTCTGGGGTGCACATCCACCCTGCCACCCCCGAACACGCACACCCCCATCCCTCTTTACTCTGGGGGACAGACGCCGGGGGGGGACACAGGAGCCCACAGCCATTCTCAGTACTCCCTCAAACAGCATCAAGGTTCCCCCTAGAACTCCTCATATCCACCTGCACAGTCCCTGAGAGGTGATAGAGCAGCACCCCAGGATCTTTCCTCCATCCCTTGCAGTCCCCACACCACCAGCAGGACAGGCTCCAGTGCGACCTGGCTCCTCCAGCAAGTCCTTGTCCCATTAATCCCTGCTAAACACTGACTTGCACCCCCACGCCCAGCCGTGCCCAGCCCACCAGCCCAGCCACCACCAGGAGACAGGGATAGTCGGGTGGCCAGAGCCACCTCCATGGGCAAAGCCACCCGGCCCCGGTGGCTGAAGGCTTCATCTCACACCACCAATCCCCGGTAAGTCTCAGAGGAGACTTGAGCCAAGGAGAGCACCGGGATGGGGAACCAGGACCCAGAGGACTCCACTACTTCCCAACCATCTCCCACCAACAAGAAAGGCTCTGGTCACCACTAAAGCCACCACGAGTGAGCACTGAGGATGGGCTGGAGCAGAAGGCAGCACCAGGGCAGCTGGAGCTGGAAAGGGAAGATGCAGCCCTTGCTGCCTGGGGCAGGCAGCACGGTAGGGGAGACAATCTCTCTGCCTGGGGACAATTAAAAATGTTTTAAAATACATTAATAAAAACAAGGGGAAAATGTAAAAACAAAACCAGAAGGTAGGAAAAAATGATGAGGAGGTGCTCCCCGGCCTGGCACCGAGCCCTTCCCAGCAGCAGGCACGGGGCTGGGGCAGGAATGGGAACCAGGCAGGCCAGTGGCCCTGCACACTCAGGTCTCCCCGACACGTCCCCCCCGGTCTATTTCGGCTCCGTTCCCGGTTATTTGCGGTGTTTTCTCCTCGCCACCATTTTGTCCGCACCGTGGTGGTTGCAGCAAGATGGTGAGACCGGCCGCTCCCGGTCCCCAGGGTCGGGAGAAATGGGGGGACCCCGACCCGGGGTTAAGGACCCACCCCCTATACGGACACCCTTTCCCAGCCCTGGGCCCGCCAGGACAGCCTCGGTAGGACTGAAGCCAGGCAGAAGACAGGCCTGACCCCGGCCTGACTCCAGTGGGGACTGCGGCGGCCACAGAGGACCTGGGAACACCCCGAACGGGACCCCGAGAATCGTTGCCGGGCGCTGCCTGCTCGCCCGCCGAGGTGCGCTGGGAGAGTTCAGGTTGCGGCAGCAGCGCTGTCGACGCCCGACGCCTAAC
>VWYK01125398.1:37113-68532 GCA_013399775.1 Semnornis frantzii | reverse complement strand
GGGCGGGGGCGGATGGGTGGGAAGTGAAGGGACACGGGGGTCCTGTGAAGGGACATAGGAACCAAACGGGGAGACTGCAAAAATACGGGAAGGGAGGCTGCGAAGGGACCGGGAGGAGCTGTGAAGGGACACGGGAAATGTGCAAAACCACAGGGGGATTGTGCAAGGACACCAGGGACTGTGAAGGAAGACGAAGGGGCTGTGAAGGGATGTGAGGAGCTGGTGTGCAAAATCACGGGGGGAGGATTGTGCGGGGACACGGGGAGACCGTGCAGAAATACGGGGCGGGGGGCTGCGAAGGGATACGGTGTGGATATGCGGGGACACGATGTGAGCGTGCACGGCTTTACAGGGGCTACTGAGGCCCCGGGGATCGCGGTGTGAGTGGGTGTGCACGGAGACACGGACACAGGGGAGCCGCGCATGGGCACCGGGTAACCGGGCACCGCATAACCGGGCACCGCTCCCTTCCGGGCTGGGGAAACAGTTTGGAGGGGCTTGGGGCAGTTCTAGGGGTGGTTTGGAGTCGTTTTGGGGAATGGTCTTGGGGTGGTTTGGATGCGGCTTTGGAGGTGCTTTAGGGGTGAGTTGGGGGTGGTTTAGGGTCTGTCCTAGGGGCTAGTTTGGAGACTGATTTTGGGCTGGTGTGGGTGTTGTTTTGGAGAGTGGTTTTGGGCTAGTGTAGGTGCTGGGTTGCAGGTGCTTCAGGGGTGGTTCGGGGGTCTTTTTAAAGCAGTTAGGGTGGCTGCGCCAGATCCGGTGTGTCCAAGTATCCCGTGTCACCGTGAACCGACACGGGGGAAGTGTGCATGGGCAGGATGTCATCGTGCGCGGGCTGCGGCGCCTGCTTCGAGGACAGAGGATAGCGAGGAAGATCTCTAGGGTCCCCACCTCGTCCAGGAGCTCTTCTAGGGGTGCCCAGCCCAGACATTACTCCCACCCTGCCCAGGGCCCCAGTAAGGCTGATTTCGTTAGAAGAACCGGTTGTACCGGGCACGGCGGCATGGCCCCGGGGACACCCTTCCCTTGGTCTGTGACATCCCTCTCTAGGTGGACAAGATTGCTCCCCGGGATGTGGGTCGCTCCAGTCCCGACGGGCTTCCCCACGGGTGGCTGCGCTCTCCCCAGCCCGGCCACACTCGGATCCAACCAAATCAAACGAAATCAAAGAGAATCAAACGAAAATCGCTCAGGCCGGTACCGCAGCCCCTCCAACCACGGCTCGTCCGAACCCACATAAGTGATCGAGCCACCCTGGAACGAGAGGTCCCTCCCCGCAGCACCCCAGCCCTGCCAGCAGCACTTCCTGCTCTGGAGGTCCCCACCCCAAACGAGTCCGCAGCAGCGGGGCCACTGCGGCACGGGGAGAGGAGTGGACCAGCGACCCCAGAGCCTTCCCCGCCCCTGGGACCCCGCTCCTGGGGTCCTCTCCTCTGGCATCCCTGATTCTGGTGTTCCTGGGATCTCCTCCTCTAGCATCCCTACACGTGGGATTCTGCTCCTGGAATCTCTTTCTTTGGCATCCTCAGCCCTGGGACCCTGCTCCCAGGATCCTCTTCTCTAGCGTCCTTGATTCTGAGATCCCGCTGCTGGGATGTCCCCTGGCATCCCTGTTTCTGTGAGCTTGCTCCAGGTATCTCCTCCTCTGGCATCCCTGCTCCTGGGATCCGACTCCCAGAATATCTTTCTCTGACATCTCTGCTCCTTGAATCCTTCTGCTGGCACCTCCTCCTCTAGGATTCCTGGTCCTGAAATATCCTTCACTGCCGTCCTTATTCCTGACATCCCTGCTCCCGAGATCCTGCTCCTGGGATCTTTTCCTTCAGGTTTCCTGTGCCAACCTCCCCATCACCCGCTGCCCTCCAGCTGCTCCCAGCCCTGGGTGTCATCTGCCCGGGGTGACACGAGGGTGACGAGGTGTGTGTGCTGGTGGAGGAGGGTGTGATCACAGCCCTGGGGACTTGCTACCACATTTTGATAACCTCGACCTTTCCAGTTTCCCCAGCTCCTGTTCTGCTGGAAAATTCTCCCCACCCCCCCTTCCCACCCTGGACTTCCAGGTTCCCCCCAGGACACTTGCCTGGGGTCCCACTGCCACTGTGTGTTTGTTACCCAGGGCCAGCTGCTTCCCAGGAATGGGGAGTCAGCACCAAAGAGTGCTTCATCCCCCAGACACCCATCAGTGGGGCACACAAGCAGCCCCAATTGATGAGTATCAGATTAAGGTGGTGTGGGTTCCTGCAGTGGCCCCAGCTGAGTGGGTGATCCTGCCAGATACAGTGTAGGGGGCAAGGGACCCCAATAAATCTGTCAGGAGAAGCAGTAGGGTCCTGATGGCACTGATGGAAGAGCTGGGGCTGGGGATGCTCCAGTAACCTCCATGGGATGGATAATACCAGACTCCAGTGAGTTTATTGGGTGATGAGAGCCCAGGCAGAAAAGAGGGGAGTGGGTTCCTGATTGACTTTCCAGAACCCGTCAGACCCTCCCAGGCACAGAAAGGCAGGGACCAGCTCTTCCTCCTGGTTCCCATGGTCTGAGGTGGGTTAAGAGGACTGCAGGTGGTCTGTGTGGCTCTACGGGGCTGGAGATGGTGACCCCCAGACCCTTCACCCCACTGATCCCAGCCCCCTGCATGACCACAACCAGGAGGCATCTCCACATGCCAGGAATGGTGCAGTGACATGGAGACAGAGGAAGGAGGAGGTGGGGGGAGCCTGGCCACCCAGTTACCCCCATCCACATCTGTCACTGCTGACTCAGGCCCAAACAAGAGCATCACACAGGTGTCCCACCAGGGTCACCAACCTCCATCTGAGAGATGATGATGGCAAGGAAGATGCAGGATGGACTTAGCAAATGTTACACAGAGAGCTAAACCTTGGGGAGGGAGGAAGTGAGAAGCACCAGTGCTGGGATGGAGGAGGGGTGGCTGTGCCCAGGGGACACCCCTGGGGCAGGTGTTGGCTGCTAATGGTTTGGATTTTGGGATAAATCTGGGAAATGGTGAGCACCACCATCACAGGGTGAGCACCACCATCACAGGGTGAGCACCACCATTACAGGGTGAGCACCACCATCACAGGGTGAGCACCACCATTACAGGGTGGCCACCACTATCACAATGTGAGCACCATCACAGGGTGGTCATCACCATCACAGGGCGGCCACCACCATCACAGGGTGGTCACCACCATCACAGTGTGAGCACCACCATCACAGGGTGGTCATCACCATCACAGTGTGAGCACCACTATCACAGGGTGGTCACCACCATCACAGTGTGAGCACCATCATCACAGTGTGGCCACCACCATCACAGGGTGAGCACCACCATCACAGGGTGGTCACCACCATCACAGGGTGGTCACCACCACTACAGTGTGCCCACCACCACCACAAGATGGGCAGCATGGTGGTGCTCCACATCCTTGTGCGCAGGAGTGGCTTCTCCTTGTCCCACATCACTGCAACAGATGTTTGGAGCTGATCCAGCTGCAGAGGCATTGAGGACTGGGATCCAGGGTGGAGTGAGTCACATCCCCACAAGGGGACATCCCACCACTGCTCACACACAGCAGGCGGGCTCGTTTCCCAACCAAACAGAGCCGTTGAACCCGTCAGGCTGGGAAGAAATCCTGACGGGAGCCATTGGCATCGCTGAGGTGCCAGGGCCAGCCGGGCCCATGCTCGCCAACCGCTGTGGCAGCAGAGAGAGAGGGCAACCAGCCCAGCCCCAGCTCCGCCCCCAGCTCACCCTCGCTGGGCGCGTTTCAGCCGTCCCCAGGATTACCGCAAAGAGCAAATCAAAGCGGGTGCTAATTTATCCAAGGAGAAATGCCTGGCGCGTTTCTGCCAGGTCCTCCGCCCCGTGGCAAATCCCTGGCCTCCAGTTCACCTTCTGACCTGCCCTTATTCCCCTGCTCTGCCTTTAAACCATGTGACGGGAGGATTTGGCTTAACGTGTGTGTGGTGTGGGTGTGGGTGTGTGTGTAGCTCCAGAAGGAAAGGAGGAGAAGGGAGCTCAGAGAGCCTGGAGGTAATCGCTGGCTCCCAGCCCTTGCTGCATCCCTGGGGATGGATTAAGGGGTAGGTGTACCCCACTCCTGCAAACCCTGCTGCCCGCTGCTCCCCACATGTCCCAGCCCCCTGGCAGAGCTTTAGCATGGCAGGAGCAAGCTCTCCTCTCTCCCTCAGCACTGCCCCACGACCTGTCCCCTGTGCTCCATACTGGGTGTAGGTCTTAGAACTGGTAGGGCCTTCCCCACATCTTCCACTCTGCGTCCCCAGAACCAGGCTACACCAGTTGCAGCGCCAGGAAGAGCCAGCATCTGGCACGGCCAGCCGGCGGCACTCACAGGGCACCATGTGTACGTGCCAGCCAGCAACATCTGCCCTGACCTCCCCCAGCAAGGAACTGGGCACGGCGGGAAGAAGGGGCCAGCTGGAGCTGCCCAGCCACCCCGAGGGGAGGTTTGGGCAAGAGTTGACGAACTTCAGGCCAGGGAGATGTGGGAGGGGGAGGACAGATGCGAACAGGGACCCTTTGTGCTGCCCAAGGGCTTGGTCAGGAGCAGCGTGGGAGCAGGTGGTGGAGGAGGAGGAGGTTTGAGCAGCCGTGGGGTTGGAGGAGTCTGCCACCGAGGAACCTTGAAAAGGTGATTTGGAGCCGGAGGGATGGACCTGCCCAGGTCACCCTGGCTCCGTTTGAACTCATCTGCCTGTGCCTGCGCTTCAGCAGCCGACGGAGACTTTAACTTCGCTGCCGCCAGGTGCTCGGAGGGATCTCAGCGAGGAGGCAGCGGCTGCTGCCGCGGGCCAGGGAGGGGGATGCCTGCCCACTTCTGCCCTGCCTGTCACCCTGCCTGCCATCCTGCCCACCACTCATGGGCTCAGCACTGCTCCCATCTCCATTCCATCACATCCCTTCCCATCCCATCTCCGTCCCCATCTCATCCCAACCGAAGTTGGTGGTGGAATGGGGACAGGGATGGAGACAAGAATAGGATGGGGACTGGGACAGGGCCAGCAGTGGGGACAGGGACAATCTCCTCATGTGCAGCCCTCTCACGAGCTCTGTAGGGCTCTGTGCACAGACACAGGCAGATATTGCACATCTGCTGGTGAAGCTTCTTGCCCAGAGCACAACTGTCCCACCAGCCCCACACCTGTAGGACCATCCTGCCTAGCAGCCCCTTCTCGGTGAGCTTTGAAGCACCAGCAGTGAGCCAGGGCACCAGAAACCACAGCACTGGGAGGATGCACCCGAGGAGGAGGAAGAGTAGGGTCTGTGTGATCCCAAGAGCTGAGTGACAGGGAGATGAACTGGACCTGCTTCAGGGGGACCCAGCTTTGGTGCGTGGAGAGGGGCAGCAGAAAAGGTGGGTGAGGCAGGATTAAGCTCCCACAAGAGCAGAACATCAGGAAGCATCATCCCTGAGCCCCCGCAGCCCCGTTTGGGAAGCTGTAGCTCCATGCTCTGAAGTCACCGTCCGGCTACACATCCCTGTCCGCAGCCCCTGGCCCGTAGTGTCTGGCCGTGAGGTGGCTGCAGGGTGACATCTAATGGCTATGGGACGGGAGGGGACATGACCCAGCAGCTGCCTTCCTCGCTGGGGGCTGCGATGTCTGCAGGACAGCTCCAGGCTCACATCTCCTCCAGCAGCGCGGAGCTGCAGGACAGAGCTCCTCTTTGTCCCTCACCTCTTCCTGGGCACCAAGGGGACACGTTTGGCTTGGGGACACCTCTGTCCAACGGGCCGAGGAGACAGATGTCAGGAAAATGTGGTGCTGTGCCCGTGGGCTGTCCCAGAGCATCACGTTCCACCCTCCCACCTCCTCCATGGACCAAGCCACTGACCCACAGCTTCGGGGACAAGGCAGAGGGCAGAGTGGAGAAGGAACCACGCAGTGACATGAGGAGCCCTCGGGCAAACCAGTCCTGCTCTGTCCCGTGGCCACCTGGTTCCTCCATCTCTCCAGCATCCCCAAGCAGGACCACAGAGCCCTTCCCAGCTCATCCCAACAGGCACCAGCAGTGCCTTGCTCTGGGTTTTTTTTCCAGGAACTACACACAGGGAGGCCCTGGCACACAAGGGCTGTGGGCAGCACCCTGGGCTGGTGGCTTTGGAGGGGGGTGGAGGTGTGCTGGTTTGAGGAATATTTTACTGAGAGAAATTAAATCACAGGGGGACAGGATGATGGTGGACAGGAGAGGTTGTCCCCAGGGTTGCACCATCACAGGGAGATTATTTTTCTCTTGAGGTTTTCACTGCTGGAGAGCAGCTCTGATCTGTCACAGCTTGCTGGTGCCTGGCACGGGTGGTGGCAAGCACCAGCCATGCCCAGCATGAGAACAACATCCACAGTGAGGAGGGGCAGCACGGGACAGAAGAGGAAATGGGAGGGAATGGGGACAGGGCTGGTCTATCCCCAGGGCCTGGATCCAGCCAAGCTGGGGCTCTATGTTTCCAGTACCAGCTGCTATAGTTGCTCCTGAGCCAAAAATGCACTGGTTTAGGAAGCTCCATCCACCTGGAAAAGGTTTGTGTTAATTGAGGTTGGAGCTCATGGGATCAGGGGAGCACCCAGGCCATAACTCAGAGGGGTCACCACCCATTGTGAGCTGTGAAACCACTCTGGAATGAGCCTGCAAGGGGTAATTCTGGTGCTCAGCAGGCTCTTCCCCTCCTGCTCTCTCCCTGACTCCACAGATGGCCAAGGCTGTGGTGGCATCATGCAGCAGCCTGGCTGGGCCAGATCCTGGCCCATGTGTGAGCCTAGATCCACAGCCCCCAGCCCCATGCTCTCCATCATTCACAAATCCCCCATGTGGATTCCCTGGGAGTTTGAAGTTGCTCATCGAAGTCCCTACCTGCACTTGCTCCTGTTTGCTCCTCAGCTCAAAGGTGTCCTCAGCGTTGGACCAGCCCCAAAACCTGCTCATCCTGGAAGGGAGGAGAAGGAGCTGCCACCCCTGCTCCCCTCCATGGGCCAGCTCAGGCCAAGGTCCCTGTCCCCACCTGGTCCCATCTCACCCAGGGACATTACCTGGGCCACAGCTTCAAAGCCAGAACAGTCAAGGTGGCCACACAGATAAGAGCCAGCAGCAGCGCAGCCACCACGGTGAGGGCCTGGAGGTAGGTGAGAGCTGCAGGCAGAGAGAATCCAGGGCAGATCCCCACCAGAGCTGAGAGCTTGGTGAGGTGGTTTGGGGAGCCCTGAGCAGGGGGTGACACCTCCTAGCCCCTTTCCCCTGTTGCTGAATCCGGGTCAATGTGCATGGGACCCCTCCCCAAGCCTTTGAAACCCCTTTAGGGATGAGGACTCCACCACTGCCCTTTCCATGAAGAAACTGTTCCTCATGTCCAACCTAAACCTCCCCTGGCACAACTTGAGGCCATTTCCTCTTGTCCTATCACTTAAGCTACCACAGCACCTCAGGGTTGGGGCCAGCCCCACTCACTGTGCACACTGAAGTAGGCACTGGCGGTGGCATTGCCCAGGGGGCTGCTGGCCACGCAGATGTACTCGCCCGAATCCTCTGCTCCCACGTCCTGGAGCTCCACACGCAGGCTGTTGTGGGAGGGGGACACTCGGAACCCTGGGGAAGTGGCTGGGGCCAGGCTGGAGGCTAGGAGCTGGCCGTGGTGGTACAGGAGCATAGTGGAAGGCGGGTGGCTGTCAGCCGTGCACAGCAGGATGCCCACTCGCCCGCTGCGGTTCTCCAGGAAGGTGCTGATGGACACATCCCGAGGTGGGTCTGTGGGCAGGAGACAGGACTGGCAGTGGTCCATGGCGTGGGACCTCCTCTCACGTTGGCCTGGAGGCTCACCAAGGGCTGCTTAATGCATTTCTCCTCCAGTGTGAAGCAACTCCAGCCCACCCAGCCCTGGGCTGGTACTTTCTATCCTTCTCCAGCCCTTTGCTCCCCTCCCCAGCTGGAGAGCACCACCTGGCTTGGAGCACACTGACTCCAAACCTGACTTTTGAGGGTTATCATAGAATCTTTAAATGGTTTAGGTTAGAAGAGAGCTTTAAAGGTCATCTACTCCAATTCCCCTGCAGGACATCTGCAACTAGATCAGGTTGCTCCAAGCCCCATCCAACCTGGCCTCCAACGCTTCTAGGGAGGGGACATCCACAGTTTGATGCAGCTACTATTAGACAAACCCTTACTGTCCTCTTCCCTGGGTCCAAAGGGAGAGGAGGAAGGCCCACACACAGTAAGACCATGCAGATGGGATGTGAGATGCTGGGTTGGATGCACACAGTGTGTTGGGGACTCTGCAGCCCATCCTGCCTGTGGCCTGTCCCTGCAGGACCTGGGGACACTCACACAGCACACTGAGGCTAACATATTGGGGACTCTGCAGCCCATCCTGCCTGTGGCCTGTCCCTGCAGGACCTGAGGACGCTCACACAGCACATTGAGGCTAACATATTGGGGACTCTGCAGCCCATCCTGCCTGTGGCCTGTCCCTGCAGGACCTGGGGACACTCACAGAGCACGCTGAGGCTGAGAGGGGCCGAGGTGGCACTGCCCCATGTGCCGCTCGCCCGGCAGTGGTAGGAGCCAGTGTCGGTGCTGGAGACATGGGCAAGGGCAAGGGAGGCCACTGGTCCATCCTGCAGCCACCTGTTGTTCTTGTACCAGGTGTAGTTGGCCTCCTCGCCCACCCAAGGGATGCCCAAGCAGGTCATGGTAGCTTTGGTGCCTTCGGCAACTTCTGGTGAAGGCTCAACCACGATTTTGACCCCTGAGGAGGAGAAGGGAGATTGGGAGGTCAAGGGATGCCCACGGCTTGGGTTTGTACAGGACAACACCAACCCCAGGCCCCCAGAAAAGGCTGCCAGGAGCCACAGTCCCACGAAAAGACCTTTCAAGACTCCATCATGGGTCACCCTCACCTCCCACATCCAGGTGCAGGGCGGAGGAGGCAGTGCCAAAGCTGTTGTTGACTGAGCAGATGTAGAGCCCTGTGTCCTGCAGCTCCAACTCCACCATTTCCATACGCAGTGAGTTAGGGGTCAAGTGGACTATGAAGCGTGGGTCAGATGGTCCCTGTGTGGAGGCCAAGGGAGCGTGGCCATGACCTCGATGCAGGGTGATGTCAGAGGGTGGGAAGCTGTCAGCAGTGCAGAGCAGGATGGCATGATGCCCACCCTGGGAATCCACCAGGGAGATGAAGGATGGCTCCTGGGGTGCGTCTGCAAGGACAACAGCAAAGACAACCTTTCTTCCCCTCCCCTAAACAGCTCTGGTGGTAGGGGAACGTGGATGGCCTTCAAGTAGTCTTGATCTCAAAGGCATTGGTGGACTTGATCTATGAGGACGGGCTGAGAGAGTTGGGGTTCTTTAGCCTGGAGAAGAGAGGGCTTCCAGGAGACCTTGGAGTGGCCTCCCAGGGTGTGGAGGGGCCTACAGGAGGGCTGGGGAGGGATTATTGACAAGGACTTGGAATGACAGGAGGAGGAGGAATGGGTTTGAAGTGGCAGAGGGGAGATTGTTAAACTTGACTGTAAGAGTGGTGAGACCCTGGCACAGGTTTCCCAGGGAGGTTGTGGAGCACAGATCAAAGATCACATTCTGTGCTTCTGTGCTCCACAACCTCCCTGAAGGTGTCCAAGGCCAGGCTGGATGAGACCTTGAGCCTCCTGTTCTAGTGGGAGGTGTCCCTGTCTGTGGCAGGGAGAGGTTGGCACTGGATGAGCTTTGCGCTCCCTTCCAACCTAAACCATTCTATGCTTCCACGATCCTAAAAATCGGAATGCTACAAGATCTTAAAGGTCCCTTAAAGGCCTCCTCCAACCAAACGGAGCCTACGATCATCCCTCCCGTGGAGCTTGGAGGGTGACAAGCTGAAGAGGGGGGGACGGGACACAAGGGACGTGACGCAAGGCCTGGGAATCTTCCCGGACGAGGGATGGGAACGAG
Source organism: Semnornis frantzii (assembly GCA_013399775.1). Taxonomy (NCBI): domain Eukaryota; kingdom Metazoa; phylum Chordata; class Aves; order Piciformes; family Ramphastidae; genus Semnornis; species Semnornis frantzii. The sequence continues at coordinate 58,595 of VWYK01125398.1, read as the reverse complement.
CAGGCGGCCCGAGGCAGTCACCGGCCTGCCGCGAGTTGCCACCAGGTGGCGCCACAGACCACCCTGCCAGCGCAGCGCTGCCCCCTCAGGGCTGCCCTGCGCCGCCCGCCCTGTGCCCACCCTACCCCACCCCCATGCAGCCACCTCTCACTCACACAACACCCGCAGGGTGACTGGGGGTGCCCAGCGACGCCGCAGCCCCCTCCTCGCCTGGCAGCCGTAGGCACCCGCGTCCGTGCGCCAGGCGCTGGGGAGGGGGAAGGAGGCGTCAAAACCTTCCGCCAACCATCTCCCGTTCTTGTACCACGTGTAGAGGGTGCCCGGGTGGGCACCCGCATCCTGGCAGGTCAGGATCACGTCGGTCCCCTCGGGCACCTCGGTGGAGGGTGTGACCACTACCCTGATGGCTGAGGAGAGCAGAACAGAGCGGGCACAAGGTTTGGTCACCTTGGGAAGAGCTTTTCCCAGCTCCAAAGCCCTCGGCCCCATCCGATGGGGTGGTTGCTCAGTGGGTGCCTACCCAAGCAGGCAGCAGCCACCTCCCTGCCCTCCCACCAACTTCTCACCACTCCAGACCCTCATGATGTTCTGCTGCCCAACTTATTTGGCCCATAACCCTTGTTGCCCAATCCACTTCAGGTGGTCCCCAGCCCCTTGTGCCCCCACCCACAGACTCACCCTGCACACGGAGGGGTAGAGACGTGTGGGTGCTGCCGAGATGGCTTTGTGCCCAGCACTCGTACTCGCCCTCATCCTTCTCAGTGGCCTCCTGGAGCTCCAGCCTCAGCTCGTTGGGAGAAGAGGAGATGTGGATGCTCTGCCTAAGTTGGTCACCTTCTGTGGAAGGGCTGGAGGCCACCAGCTGCCCCTCCTTGAGCAGGGTGATGCGGGACAGGGGATTGCTCTCCACGGTGCAGAGGAGGATGACTGCAGTCCCCTTGCCACCCTCCATGAAGGCCTTCATCTGCAGGTTCCTGGGGGGGTCTGCCAGAGGGAGATGTTGGGAAGAGGGAGGAGGATAAGTGGCATCTGGGTGAGATAGAGGATCCAGCTTGTGGTGCTCAGGTCAGGCTCAGCTGGGCTCTGAGCTGAGGGCTGATGCTCTGCTGCCTGCAACACAAGACCTGTGCAGGCAGAGCTCCTAACCAAGGAGGCTGACCCCTAACCAAGGACAAGTGACATCCTCAGGAACCAGGGCTATAAAACTCAACTTGTTTAAGACCTGGGACCAAAGCTAACTGGATTTTGAGATCCTAAAACTAAGGCAGGACCCACTGCCTGGTTCTGGAGGGTCTCCAGACCATGCTTTTAGGAGGGTTCCCAGCTAAGGAGAGTGACCAAGGGACGAATAACACCTCAAGGATCTAGAGATAGGACAAGAGGAAAAGGACTCAAGTTGCACCAGGGAATGTTTAGGTTGGACATGAGGAACAATTTCTACCCTAAAAGGTTTGCCAAGGCCTGGCCTAGGCTGCCCAGGACAGTGGTGGAGTCCCCATTGTTGGAAGGGGTTGAAAACCCATGGGGCTGTGGTGCTGAGGGTCATGTTTTGGTGGTGACCTGGCAGTGCTGGGTTCAGGGTTAAATGTGATTAACCTGAAGGGCTTTTCCAACCCAAACTGCTCCACGATTCTGGGACTCACAGAGAACGTTGAGGGTGGCAGGAGCTGAGCTGCGGTTCCGCGCCGGGGTCTGGACAGAGCAGTGGTAGGAGCCAGCATCGAGGGCAGCAGTGATGGGGAAGGTGAGGGTTGGAGCTGAGCTACTGCTGAGCCAGACCCTGTTCTTGTACCAGGTGTAGCTCAGAGCTTCCTCATCATTGGTGTCCACTGCGCAGGTCAGGTTGACAGCATCACCTTCCCGGACGTCAGGGGAGGGGGAGATCCAGACCCTGGTAGCTGCAGTGGAAGGAGATCATGCTCAGGGTGGGCTGGAAGTGATTGGGCTATGCTGGCCAGCAGGTCGAGGTGGGGAGTTCCTCCATCTCTGCCCCGGGGAGGCCACATCTCAAGTACTGAGTCCATCTTTCTTATCAGCCCCTTGAAGCACTGAAAGGCCACAGAAAGGTCTCCCTGGAGCCTTCTCTTTTCCAGGCTGAACAACCCCAACTCTGCCAGCCTGGCCTCACAGCAAAGGGCTTCCAGCCCTCACATGATTACTGTGGTCTCTTCTGGCCCTGCACCAACAGGTCCCTGTCTGTGCTGAGGACTCCAGAGCTGGCCACAGCCCTGCAGGTGAGGTCTGAGCAGCACAGAGAAGAGAAGAGAAGAGAAGAGAAGAGAAGAGAAGAGAAGAGAAGAGAAGAGAAGAGAAGAGAAGAGGAGAAAAGATAGAAGGGCAGAATCCCTTCCCTGCCCCTGCTGCTCACTCTGATGGGGACCAGCCCAGGACACAACTCTGAGTTGTGAGCACACATTGCCAGCTCATGTCCAGCTTTTCACCACCAGCACCCCCCCAAGCCCTTCTCCACAGGGCTCCTCTCAATGAGCACCCCCATGAACATTCTCTTCTCACTTGCTCCTCTCACTTGCTGCCTGGGATAGGACAAGCAGCAATGGATGGAAACTACAACACAGCAGGTTCCAGCTCAACACAAGGGCAACTTCTTGACTGGAAGGGTCCCAGAGCCCTGGCACAGGCTACCCAGAGAGGTTTTGGAGTCTCCTTCTCTGGAGCCTTTCCAGGCCTGTCTGGATGTGTCCCTGGGTGCCCTGAGCTGGATTGTCTGATCCTGCTCTGGCAGGGGACTTGGACTGGATGAGCTCTTTGGGTGCCTTCCAACTCCTGACATCCTGTGAGCTGTGATCCTCCAGCAGTGCTTATCTTCACCTCTCAACCACAGCACCCTGGCACCACATAGTTTCAGTACATCCAATTTTGATGCCCTCATGCCAACCCCATCCCCTGACCCTCCCCAAAGGCAGCCCCAGCCCCTCACTCACTGCCTGCCGTGAAGTTGGCCGTGGCACTGGCATTGCCGTGGGCATTGCTGGCAGAACACAGGTACTCGCCCTCGTCCTCCAGCAGCACGGGGCTGATGCTGACCCGCAGCGTGTTGAAAGCCAAGGTGACACTGTGCCGTGGCAGGGTGATGGCTTGGGGGGGCGCCGTGGAGGCCACCAACACCTGGTCCTTGAAGAGAGCCAGCTCTGCCTGCGGGCTGCTGTCCGCCGTGCACTGCAGGACACCTCGCTGCCCATCGGGGGTCTCCAGGAAGGACGTCAGCACTGGCACCCGTGGAGGATCTTCCCAGGATGATGAACAAAGGCTGAGTGTGCACCAAGAGCCACCCAAGGGCCCTGCTCTGGCCCAGGAGGGCTCTCATCCCTAGCACCATCCCACACCTGGCACCACTTCACTTCCAAGAACATCCCACACCTGGCACTGTCCCACCTCCAGCACCATTTCAGGCACCAAGACAGCACTGAGAATATAACTGGCACCATCCCACCTCTGGCACCATTGCAGGCACCATCCCATCACTGGAACTATCACTGGCACCATCCTACTCCTGACACTATCCCCATCCCATCCCTGTCACCGTCTCACTCCCAGCACCATGCCATAGCCAGCACCATTGCACTCCTGGCTCCATCCCACCCCAGCACACTGTTGCCCTGGACTCCCAGGAGGGTCCCACTCACAGGTGACACGCAGGGTGACAGCTGGGGAGATGCTGGTCCCCGAGGGGCCGTGGGCTCGGCAGTGGTAGGAGCCAGCAGCAGTGCTGGTGATGTGGGGCAGTGCCAGGATGTTGTTTGGGCTCTCCTGGAGCCATTCACTGTTCTTGTACCAGGAGTAGACAGTGTCACCCTGTGACTCTCCTGCCACTTGGCATGTCAGGGAGACATCTCCTCCTTCCAGCACCTCCGCAGATGGTGAGATGAGGACTCGAGCAGCTGGAGCATGGAGAGAGCCAAGAAGGTCTCCCTTCAGCCTCCTTTACTCCAGGCTGAGCAACCCAAAGTCCCTCAGCTGCTCCTCACAAGACCTCTTCACCAGCTTTGCTACCCTTCTCTGCACACTCTCCAGCACCTCAATGTCCTTCTGGGAGTAAGGGCCCCAAAACGGAACTCAGGATTCCAAGTGTGGTCTCAGCAGTGCCCAGTCCGGGTGGACAATCTGTACCCAGAGCTGAGTTTGGAATTGGGTGTCTGCTGCTTGGGGGAAGTGGCCTCAGAACAACAACCAGAGCTGGAGTGAAATCCAGCAGCACTGGGTGGGAGTGCAGCCCCCAGCTCCTGTGGTTACACATCCGTGGGGACACAATTGGAGCAACCAATCTGAGGGCCAGATCCCAACCCAAGAAATGAATCCATCCCAGGAGCCCTGCTAACCCCCTGGGTGCTGCTGGGTCCCAGGTGACCACACCTGAGCCCCTGCAGGGGGACCTCCCTGCAGCATCGTTGGGGACATCACCTTCTCGGTGGCTTCGGGTTGGCCACCGAGTGGCACTCACTCTGCACACGGAGGTACAGTCGCCCTGCGGTGGCGCCATGCGCGTTGGTGGCCGTGCAGTGGTAGCTGCCTTCATCTGCCGGTGTCACCTCCACGATCTCCACCTTCAGGGCGTTGGGGGCAGCCGAGACGCTGACCCGCGGGCTGCTGCCGCCACCGCTGGTGGCCACCAGCTCCTCACCTCGGTGCAGGGCCAGCTGGGCAGGAGGGTTGCTTGCCACCGAGCACTGGAAGATGGCCAGGTGGCCTCTCTCCACCTCCAGGAATGCTGTCAAGTGGAGGTCCCGGGGGGGATCTGTGTGAGGCAGAGAATGGTGGCTGAGGGTCAGACCCTCCAGAGAGAGAAGGAAAAGCTGCCTTATCTGCAGGGATTGAGGGAAGGTCTCTACCAGTACAGGACCAGAGGGACCACACAGTCTGCAAGTGACAGCTTCGCCCACAGCAGTCCCATCCCACTCATGAGCTGTGCCCTCAGACATGCAGAAGCTGCAGGATCACTTGGCCATGCACACACAAAGTGCACCCACTTGGTCAGAAGGAAAATAAGGAGGCTGCAGGTGGTGGCAGGGAGGGAAGCATGCCCACATGAGGAAGGCCCAGGATGCAGGAAGATGGAATGCATTCGACTGGAGAAGTCTTTCAGGATCACCAAGTCCAGGTCATCACTAAACCATGGCCCTCAGCACCACATTCCCACAGCTTCGAAACCCCTCCAGGGATGGGGACTCCACCACTGCCCTGGGCAGCCTGGGCCAGCCCTTGACAATCTTTTCTATGAAGAAATTGTTCCTCATGTCCAACATAAACCTTCCCTGGCACAACTTGAGGCTATTTCCTCTTCTCCTGTCACTTTTCCTCTGCAGGAGAGACCAACTCTGACCTCACTCCAACCTCCTTGCAGGGAACAAGAAGCTCTCCCCATACACATGGACTCCAAGACCCACCCATGCACCCTCTGCCCAGCACAGGCCTGAGCAGAGCTGGGCACAGGTGCAGGGACCCAGGCTGCAAAGCCCAGGATAAGGAGGAGCTGGAGACATCAGCCCATACATACACAGCACGTCCAGGGAGACGTCAGCGGAGCTGCGGCTGCTGCCGTCGGTGGTGGCTCTGCAGCGGTACAGCCCCGAGTGCCTGCTGGCCACAGGCTGAAACAGCAGGGAGGAGGCTGAGCCTTCAGCGAGCCACTGCCCGTTGTGGTACCAGGTGAAGTTGGGCAGAGCCAAGGAGTGGCTGCTGAGGTGACAGGTCAAGTTGGCAGTGTGGCCTTCCAGCACTCGGGAGGATGGGGACACTGAGATGCTGGCAGCTACGAGGAGGAGGCAAACAGGCACCGTGGTCAGCACTGCAGCCCCTCCTGAGATCAACCAGCAGCTGCCCCACGAGAAGGTGAATCACAGAACCGTGGAATTGCTTTGGCTGGGAAAGGCCTTCGAGATCATTGAGTCCAACCCTTATACCCAGCACTGCCAGGGCACCTCTGCCCTCAGCACCACAGCTACTTTAAAACCCCTCCAGGATGAAGACTCCAACACTGCTCGGGGCAACCTGAGCCAGCCCTCAGCAACCCTCAAGGGAAAGAAATTATTCCTCATGTCCAACCTAAACCTCCTCTGGGGCAACTTCCTCTTGTCCTGTCACTTGTTCCTTGGGAGAAGAGGCCAATCCCCACCTGGCTGCAACCTCCTATCAGGAAGCTGGAGCAAGCCAGGTCTCCTCTCAGCCTCCTCCTCTCTAGGCTGAGCAACCCCAGCTCACTCAGCCACTCCTCAAGACTTCTGCTCTAGACCCTTCACCAGCACCTCAACGTCCTTCTCGGAGAGAGGAGCCCAAAACTGAACCCAGTGTTTTGAGGTGTGGCCTCACTAGTGCAAGCACAAAGGTAACCCTTGTCATGGCTGTGGGGGAAGCCCAAAACCCACCAGGAGAGGCTGGAGGGGCTGGGACAACCTCCTGCTGTAGCAGCCCCCACTTAACCCCACCCAAGCTGCACCCAAACACCAGGATTTGTTCACCACAGCCCTTCCAAGACAGATGCTCTGTGATGCTCTGGGTTTCGTGGGCTGGCTCTGCTCATCCTGTCCTGCCATCACCACTCTTGGTCTCTTGAGCATGTCTTCATCCCTGGCTTTCCCTCCTCACCCTCCCCTCTCCCAGGATTTTCCCAAACTCAACAGGGAAGTGTGAGACCAGGCTCTACCCTGCCCACCACCCCACCAGCACACTCACTCTCAGCCCTGAAGTCCACAGCTGTGCTGGCATTGCCCAGTGAGTTCCCAGCCCAGCACACGTAGGTGCCCTCATCCTCCAGCACCACTTCCAAGATCTCCACCTTCAGGCTGTTGTAGGACAAGGTGATGTGGACCCTGGGGTTGGGGGCCAGGAGGCAGCCCTGGCTGCAGGCTATGGCTTCTTCTCCTCGCCACAGGGTCAGGTTGGCCTCTGGGTCACTCTCAACGCTGCACTGGATGATGCCCAGGTGCCCACCTTGGGTTTCCAGGAAGGAGCTCATCACAGGTTTCCTTGGTGGAACTGTGGGTTGTAGAACCTCTGGTGAGAATATTATCTTAGAATCATAGAATCAGTCAGGACTGGAGGGGACCACAAGGAGCAGCCAGTCCCAACCCCCCTGCCATGCCCAGGGACACCTCACACCAGCTCAGGCTGCCCACAGCCTCATCCAGCCTGGCCTTAAANAGGTCACCTGGGAGCCTTCTCCTCTCCAGCCTGCACAGCCCCAACTGCCTCAGTCTCTGCTCACAGCAGAGCAGCTCCAGCCCTCTGCTCATCCTCGTGGCCCTTCTCTGGACACCTTCCAGCACCTCCACATCCCTCTTGTCCCAGGGGCTCCAGACCTGGATGCAGCACTCCAGGTGGGGTCTGAGCAGTGGGGAGCAGAGGGGCAGGATCACCTCCCTCACCCTGCTGCCCACACTGCTCCTGCTGCAGCCCAGGCTCTGGTTGCTCTCTGGGCTGCCAGAGCTCACTGACAGTTTAGATTGAGCTTCTTATCCACCAGCATCCCCAAGTCCCTCTCCTCAGGGCTGCTCTCAAGTCAGGCACTGCCCAGCCTGTATTGGTGCTTGGCATTGCCTCAACCCAGCTGCAGGACCTTGCAGTTGGTCTTGTTGAACTCCACGAGATTGGCTCATGGGTTCCTGGGGTTGAGACAACACCAAGAACTCTCTTGGTTCTGCCTGGTGTCACCTGAGCAGCTCTTCAGCATCCTACGACCTTTCATAAGTTAGACCCCAGGCTCTCTCCTCTCTGTGAGGGATCTGCATGCCCTGGGCACCTCTGGCTTAAACCATGGTCTGAGTGCAGGTGTCCAGCCCAACCCCAAACCCTGGGGCAACAGCACCTCCAGGTCTGTTTCTGGCAGGCATTTTCCACCCTCTCTCTCCAAAGCCTGGAGCATTCACTGGGTAGCTGCAACTCGAGTGCAAGAGACAGTGCTTGGTTGGCTTCCTGAACCTCAGCCCATCGACCCAGCCTGGCCAGGTGCCTCTGTAGACCCTCCCTGCCCTCCAGCAGACAAGCAGTGGCAGACCAGCACTGCCACCCGAGCTGGTGTCCTCTCCAGACTGCCTGGGCTGCACTCACAGAGCACACGGAGCGGGGCTGCCGCCGAGCTGTGGCTGCTGTTGCGGCGCTGGAGCTGGCAGCTGAACGCTCCTGCGTCCTCGGCACGGACGCTGGGGAACCGCAGCGCCGGGGAGGAGCTCTCCTGCAGCCTCTTGCTGTTCCTGAACCACGTGTAGAAGGTCTCCTCTGCCTCATCCTGATCCCCCAGGCAAGTCAAGGTGACGGCTGCCCCTTCCTGCACCTCCGCTGAGGGCTGGATCAGGACCTCTGTAGCTGCAAGAGGGATGGGAGAGGAATGTCAAGGAAGGAGATGAAGCTTCCACTGCAAACCTTTTCCCCTGGCTCTGTGTGGCCAAAGCCCCATGCTCAGCTTCTCTCTAAGGAAGGGCCAGAGTAGCCTTCTGCCTTGTAGGAGCCTGTGGCTGCATCTTTGGTGGTGGTGTCCATCAGGACACTGGACATCAGCAGAGATGTCTCCACATGAGCTGTTCAGCTCAGCTTTCTGAATGGGGCTTTCCCCAAGTCTTTCTCTGCTCTCTTACTCCTTGCCCCTTGACACTGAAAAGAGTCTGTCCCCATCCTCTTGCCCCCCACCCTTTAGCTATTGATCAGCATTGATCAGATCCCCTCTGGGCCTCCTCTTCTCCAGGCTCAACAACCCCAGGGCTCTCAGCCTTTGCTCTTCACAGAGATGCTCCAGGCCCCTCAGCATCTTTGCAGCCTCCTCTGGGCTCTGTCCAGTCATTCCCTGTCTCTCTTGAACTGGGGAGCCCAGAACTGGACCCAATACTCCAAATGTGGCCTCCCTAGGGCAGAGTAGAAGGGGAGAAGAACCTGCCCCAACCTGCTGGCCACACTCTTCTTCATGCACTGCAGGATCCCATTGACCTTCTTGGCTACAAGGGCACCTTACTGGCTCACGGTGAACTTCTTGCCCACCAGCACTCCCAGGTCCTTCTCCACACGGCAGCTTCCCAGCAGCACAGTCCCTAACCTGAGCTCTCAGGGCTGCATGGTCCTCCCCAGCCCTCCCTCAGCCCTTCAGACTCAGCCCCAAGGGTTCATCATCACCCAAGCCCATCAGGAGCAAGGCAGGAGGAGCAGCAGGACTCACCCCGGGGGATGAAGAGCTTGGTGGCAGTGGCGTTGCCGTGGGCGTTGGTGGCGGTGCAGAGGTACTCGCCGGCGTCCCCTGGCCCCACGCCGCGGATCTCCAGCCGCAGGCTGTTGCGGGCAGCAGCGACGCCAAACCGCTGTTGCGGGGCCACCTGCGAGCCGCTGGCTGCCAGCAAGGTGGCACCACGGTAAATGGCCATGGTGGCCGGAGGGTGGCTCTCCACGGCACAGCCCACGATGGCCACCCGGCCGCCCTGGGTCTCCTGGAAGAGCGTCACGGTGGGGTTCCGGGGAGGGTCTGTGAGAGCAGAGAAGCTGCAGCAGCTCGGGAGGTGCCAACGGTGTGGGTGATGCCTGCATGTGGTGCCCTGAGCTGTGAGCTGCTCCTCGGAGCTGCTTTCCCCTCTCACCTCAGCAGCTGTATTTCCTCACGGCAGTGTCCAAGCCAAACCCAAGGTCGGCTGATTGTGTGTGTGTGTGTGTCCTGGCTTGCAGAAGCCCAGGCTGCCCAGGGCAGTGGCAGAATCCCCATCCCTGGAGGGGTTTAAAACCCATGGAGATGTGGTGCTGAGGGCCATGGTTTAGTGGTGAGCTGGCAGTGCTGGGTTGGACTGGATGATCTTAGAGGTCTTTTCCAACCAAAACAATTCCAGGCTTCCATGCTTAACAGCAACTTCTACCCAGCAGGGCTGAAACCCCCCTCTCAAGCAGACCTACAGCATTCAGGGCAGAGCCTTCGTTCTGCCTCAGGTGGGGTTGTGCAGCTGCTGGCACAAAGGGACCCTGCTCTGCTGGTGACTCTGCACCCCTCCCCCCAGAAGGAGCCGTGGGCACTCACAGGTCACGCTCAGGCTGATGGGCTGGGACGTGTCGCTGCCCCGGTCGTTGGCCACCTTGCAGGAGTAATAGCCAGCATCGGAGGCAGCCACGTGGTGGAAGAGCAGGACGTGTGCTGGGCCCTCCTTGAGCCAGGCACTGTTCTTGTACCAGGTGTAGTTGAGGTCCTGGCCCTCCCTGCCAGGGACATCACAGGACAAGGTGGTGGTCGTCCCCTCCAGCACCTCGGCCGCTGGGCTCACTGAGATCTCTGCAGCTGGAGGAGACAGAACTGAGCTCAGGATGGCCTTGGAGGCAGCAGAGCAGCCTCCAACCCCAGCAAGCCCTGCAGCATGGCAGAGAGTCTAGGGACAAGCAGGAGGCCCTGTGTCCCCAGGGATGCTGAAGTTGGAGGCAGGAAGTGTTTGAGTTTGATAAAGGATGTTGCTGTGGCACGATGGAGCCATCACCATGAAGGATGAAGTGAGCCAGCATGCCATGGTGGAGACATCACCATGAAGGGTGCAGGTGTAGCACAATGGAGGCACCACCCCGAAGGATGCAGGATGCCAGCATGGCATAGAGGAGACAGTGCCATGAAGGGTGCAGGTGCAGCACAATGGAGGCATCACAGATCTCCACCATGAATTCACCAGCTCCTGGATTTCCAGCTCCCTGCCCACCCCAGTCTAGAGTGGATGGATAAACTCCCTGCCACTCCCACAGCCCCACCCCTCCTCCAGCAAAACCCCAGCCTCAGGAAAGGTCCTTGGCCACTTACAGAAGATGTAGAGGGTCATGGCAGGTGCTCTGCCAACCCCCACGGCGTTCTGAGCTTCACAGTGGTACTGCCCATAGTCCTCACGCCCAACATCTCGGAGGATCAAGGTCTTCTCAGTGCCCATGGCCACCCCATCCTTGTACCAATGGTATGCTGAGATGGGAGGGTAGCTGCTGCTCACCCCACAGGTGAGGGACACTGTGTCACCCACACGGATGTTCTGCGTGGAGGGGGTGGCTGACACCTGAGTGTCCTTTGGGGCATCTGTGGGAGGACAGACAGGCATGGTGGGTGGTGGTGAGTCTGGCCTCACAGCAAAGCCCTTCCAGTCCTCCCAGCATGGCTGTGGCCTCCTCTGGCCTCACTCCAAAGGTCCCTGTCTGTGCTCTGCTGAGGACTCCGGAGCTGGCCCCAGCCCTGCAGGTGAGGTCTCAGCAGAGGAGAGCAGAGGGGCAGAATCCCCTCCCTGTCCCTGCTGCCCACGCTGCTGGGGTCAGCCCAAGGCATGTTTTGGTGCCAACTCATGTCCAGTTTTTCATTCACCAGCACCCCCAAATCCTTCTCTGCAGGGCTACTCTCCAACTTGTCATCCCCAGCCTGGACTGATCCAACCCAGCTTCAGGACCTGGCACTTGGTGGTGCAGAACCTCATGAGGTTCACACAGACTCACTCCTCAAGAAATGGAGAAGCAGGAGGAGAATCTGCACTGCCTTTTTGCAAGGAGCCCTGGGCAGAAGGCAAGGCAGGTGAGTGGCAGCAGGCAGATCTGGGTGGTGTGGCCGGGGCAGAAGCATTCCCATCCCCCAGCCCTGCTCAGCCAGCCCCTGTGAGGAACCTCCCCACATACGTCTCACCCGCAGGGTGACCTCCCCCGTGGCCTTCCTGGACCCATAAGAAAGTTCGCAGAGCAGCTTTTTGGAGTGGTCCTTCCAGGAGAAGGAGGTGGTGAGGGTCAGGCGGTGGCCAACCCCACTCGTGTCCAGTTGGAACAGGCTGGACACCACCGAGACCTGCGGGTCGTAGCCCTCCCAGCGCAGGCTGACGTCTCCCGGGGGACAGACGTAGGGCGTGGAGCACTCCAAGGTGGACGTTTCCCCCTCGGTTTGCTCCTCGGGGCTGGCAACGATGGGGCGCTCGAGGTCGTCTGGGGGAGGAGAGGAAGGAGTGAAGGTGCCCACAGGGGGCGGGCGGGCAGCTGGCCTGGGGAGGGGTCTCCTGGTGGTACCTACCCGAGACGCTGAGCATCACATCCCGTACCGCCGACCAGCGGTCGCCGTTGACGATCTCGAAGCGGAACCGGTAGGGTCCAGCGTCCTCCGGCGTCAGCTCTGCCAGCAGCAGGCTGCAGTTGCGGGCAGCCAAATCCCCCAGCAGGCGGGCACGGCCCCTGAAGCCAGCGTCCGCCTGCTGGGCATCCGAGTGGTACACCAGCGTGTTCCGGTCGCCGTAGTCCTTGTACCAGATGGCCACGATGCCCTTGCTGGCCACCACGCTGTCGGGGTAGCTCAGGGCACAGGGGATCAGCACGCAGGAGCCGCTGACACCCCAGAGGGACGCGGGGTAGGTGACGCCCCATGAGCCCAGGGCTGTGTTGGGGAGGGACAGAGGGAAGGAGGGGGTCAGGGTGCCAGCAGCCTGGCACAACCGCGTGGTCTGCAGCCCCCTGCTCTCCTCCTGGCACCCACCAGGTTCCTCACACCCTCCATTCTGGCTCCTTGTCCTTTTTATCAGGCCCTGTCACTCCATGCCCACCCCATCCCACAGCCCAGTCCCATGGGCACCACGGGCAAAGCTGCCATGTGGGAACACCATGTGACATGGCACCTGCTGGCAAATGTCCCCAGAGCATCTGCTGTGCCATGGCCTGTGGGAGAGACAGGACCAGTCTCAGGGTCTCCAGAGCCTGTCCTGCCCACCCCTTGGGCATCACATGTGGTTCCTGGCAGGACCAGGGCACCAGCACTCCTGCTCCCAACCCATGCTGGTGCAAATCCAGGCAACCAGCCCCTTGCTGGTAGGGAGGAGGCAGCAGGTCCTCTGGTGGCACCATACCTGGTGGGATGAGGCTGGCCAGGAGCACATAGCACTTGAGCGGGCACATAGCAGCACCACAGGCACTGCTGGGGGTCCTAGGGTGGAGCAGTGGGAGGTGGCTGGTCTCTGAGGTGGGTGTTTGGCAGAGGGGACCCTGGTGACAAGAAGAGGTGGCCCAAGCCCTTGGAACACATTGCACACCAGCACAGCACAGCCTTTCCCACCACCTGTCCCCATGCCAACAGTGTCTGCCCCAGTGCCAGCCAAAGGCAGTTCCTTTGGCACCAGTGGGGAATCCTTGATCCCAGTTCATCCACACCAGTTACCCACCAGTAAAACCCAGCACCATGCTGGCTGCTGCTGGCAGCAGCAGTGTGGTCCAGCAGGCTGGGCTGGGAGAGGGACAGTGCAGGGTGAGGGGGGCAGTGTGTGCCCAGCAGTGTGCCCAGGTGGCCAAGGCCAGCAACAGCCCAGCTTGGATCAGCAACAGTGTGGACAGCAGGACCAGGGCAAGGATTGCCTCCCTGTGTTGGATCCTGGTGGAGTCCCCATCCCTGGTGTGATCACACCCCAAATCCTGGGTTCAGTTTTGGGTCCCTTGCTCCAAGAGACACACCGAGGTGCTGGAGCAGGTCCAGAGAAGGGCAACAAAGCTGGGGAAGGGTCTAGAGCATAAATGTTGGGAGGAGCAGCTGAGGGAGCTGGGGATGCTCAGCCTGGAGAAAAGGAGCTCAGGGGAGATCTTCTGGCTCTTTACAGCTCCCTGAAAGGAGGCTGGAGCCAGCTGGGGGTTGGCCTCTTCTCCCAAGGTACAAGTGATGAGAGGAAACAGCCTCAAGTTACACCAGGGGAAGTTTAAGTTGGACATCCACCACCTAGCTGCAACCTCCCTGCAGTAAGCAGGGACCTAGTCAAAGATGTCCCTGTTCACTGCAGGGAGGTTGATGACCTTTAAAGGTCACTTCCAACCCAAACCATTCTATGACATGAAGAACAATTTCTTCCCCAGAAGGGTTGCCAAGCCCTGGCCCAGGCTGCCCAGGGGCAGTGGTGGAGTCCCCATCCCTAGAGGAGTTTCAGAGCCATGGAGCTGTGGTGCTGAGGCCGTGGTTCAGTGGTGCCCTGGCAGTGCTGGGGGAAGGGTTGGACTGGATGACCTTGGAGGTCTTTTCCAACCCAAACCTTTCTGGTGGCTGAGGCCTCATCCCTGGAGGTGTTTAAGGCCAGGTTGGATGAGGTTGTCTGACCCAGTGTGAGGTGTCCCTGAGCATGGAGTTGGAACTGGATGATCCTTGTGGTCCCTTCCAACCCTGACAGATTCTATGGTTCTATTCAATGATTTTATGATTTACTGCTTTGCCAGCAACTTTTTTTTTTTTTTTTCCCCAACATCAGTTCTTCATTTTCTTGTTGCTGATTTGGTTCAAGGAGACATTTCAGACTCCAAAGTGGAGTTGTAGCTTTGCCTGGGATCTCTCCTGGCCAAATCAAGGCACCAATGGCAGCTAAATGGTCCTTAGATGCCCTTCACAAGGAGGGGGACCAGGGGCTGGGAGGACTACAAGGGCTAGACGTAGTCATGGGGAGTAGGCCCTTGGCTGAGGGTGAAGGAGGAAGGAAGCTCTCACTCCCCATCTCCCAATGCCAGTTTCATTTCTTCTGCTGCACTTCTCCCAGTTTCAGTTTCTGGGCAATGTGGCCTCAAAGGGATTTTGGGTGCATGAAAAAGTGACCACAGATCCCCACTGCCCAGCCAGCTCCTGCTGCTGGGCCCTTGCTGTTTTCTATCTCCACATAACTCCAATGTTTAGCAACATTCCTCCCTTAAATCTTTACCCCAACCTCTCTCTGTGCCCATGCACAGTGTGGTGGTGGCCTGGGCCAAGCCCCATTCCACAGGCTGGAGCAGGACTTAGTCTGGCTCGGCATCTCATGCCAACCTGGGAGGAACCTTTGGATGCCATGCTCTGGGAAATAGGAGGGAAAAGCTGATTGACCCAGTGAAGGACCCTGCAATGGGCTCTTACAGGATGTCAGGGGTTGGAAAGGACCCAAAGAGCTCATCCAGCCCAAACCCCCTGCCAGAGCAGGACCAGACAATGCAGCTCAGGGCACACAGAACACATCCAGACAGGCCTGCAAAGGCTCCACAGAAGGAGACTTCACAACCTCTCTGGGTAGCCTGTGCCAGGGCTCTGGGACCCTTCCAGCCAAGAAGTTGCCCTTGTGTTGAGCTGGAACCTCCTGTGCTGCAGCTTCCATCCACTGCTCCTTGTCCTATCCCAGGCAGCAGTGAGCAGAGCCTGTCTCCCCGCTCCTGACCCCCAGCCCTCAGAGATTTAGAAACATTTCTTACATTTCTTTCATTTCATCCCCTCTCAGTCTTCTCCAGCCTAAGCAGCCCCAGGTCCCTCAGCCTCTCCTCACCAGGCAGTGCTCCATTCCCCTCATCATCCTCACAGCCCTCCCTTGGACTCTCTCCCTGTCCCTCTGAAACTGGGGAGCCCCAAACTGAAGGCAGTACTCAAGGTGAGGTCTCACCAGGGCAGAGTAGAGGCAGAGGAGAACCTCCCTGGACCTGCTGGACACACTCTGCTTAATGCCCCCCAGGACCCCATTGGCATTCTTGGCTACAAGGGCACATTGCTCTCCTGCACCCACAGGCAGCAAAATGCCTTGAGGGCTCCCATGGGTGCCAGCAAGTGCAAAGGAGACCTCAGGCTTCTTCAGGCCTTGGTGGCAGTCACGCCTGCCATGGAAATGTGGCAGCAAAGAGGGGAAGCTGCTGCTGGTGGTGCCTTCAATGCAGAGAGAAATGGGGAGGGCAGAGTGCTCAGGCAGCATCCCCCTGGGGTGAGGGCTTCATGTGAGCTCCCCACGGTGCTCCCATCCATCACATTGCTCCTCAGCCCTGCTGCCAGTCCCATCCCACAGGCAGAGCTGGCAGTGGGGAGGGGACAGCTCCATACCCACCTTGGCACTAATCCTGTCCCAGTCTCAGAGCACCAGGACAAGCCTGGAGGTATCTTGGCAACTTCCCTGGTCCCAGAGACGAGGCCCAACCCTGCAGAGATGCTCTCACCATTGACTGCCTCCCCCTCTGCAGCCATCTGCCCTGTGGCAAGCTGCCCAGGAGCAGACCATGCCACCCTGCCAGCCCCTACACATGAGAGCCCCATCCTAGACCCAGGGGGGTGACCTCAGGGCCAGGCTCTGCCCCCAGCGTCCCCAGCCCAGCACATCCCCAGGGAGCAGTGGCATTACCTGGAGGTGCCTGTACCTCTGGTGGTGCTGGCTGCAGAGCAGTGGCATCAGGGCTGGTGGGTGGCACCCAAGGGACTGGCTATTTATCTGGTGGGGGTGAGGACTCCAAAACCACATCACTTCCCCGTTCAGGGCTTTGTCCTTGCCACTGCTTTTGGGAAGTGGCTGATGCTGTCAGCTCTTTCCTGCCTTTGCCTGAGTTGGGGCTGGCTTGGGGCAGGATCTAGGGGACAAGAGGAGCAGCTGAGGGAACTGGGGTCCAGCCTGCAGTGAAGGAGGCTGAGGGGACACCTTCTGGCTCTCTGAAGGTCCTCCCTGAAAGGAGGTTGGAGCCAGGTGGGATTGATCTCTTCTCCCAAGGAACAAGTGATAGGATGAGAGGAAATGGCCTCGAGTTGTGCCAGAGGAGGTTTAGGTTGAACATGAGGAACAATTTCTTCCTCTCTCCTGGTTTGAGCTAGACCAGAACTAAACCTGAGCTTCTCAGCTCAGTCTCTGCCCAGCAAGGACACTTTCTGAAGCTCAGAGCATGTTTGCACAGGCAGTAGCTGCATCTAGCAGAGATAATGATGATGTTTAGAGCTACTGCCAAGGGCTGGTATGCAGACTAAGGTCACTGCTAAACCTACTGTGCTGTGCTGAGATGCAGACAGTAAGAGGTGGCACTTCCAGGGAGGAGCAGACAGGACAGGTGAGCCTAAAGTGAAGAGTGAGAGAATCCATCCCATGGATGTCTTCTTGAGAAGGAAGGTGAGGGGTGGCTGGGGTCAAGCCTCTTTACTGGCTGCAGTCCAAGCAGGGCTTGGTTTGTTCTGCCTTCAATCCATTTGTCCCTGAATCCAGTTCCAGAATCCAGCTCCTGAATCCCACAGGCTGGGACTTCCCCAGTGCCTGCTCCCAGCATCAGTGGTGCCAGTGGTGCCATCACTGCCACCAGGGGTTGGGTATTGACTTGTGTCCATCTGTCTCTGTTCCATTGGATTGTTCTCATTTCCATCCCAGCTGGCTTAGTTCCCTTCCCACCCCACCAATCTCTCTCCCTGATTCCCTTTCTCTTCCCTCAGGGATGGCAGAGGGGCTCACAGAGAGCCTCTGGCACTTGTTTAATGGTCAACCCAGCCTGAAGCCTTGGTAGGAGGCTGAGGGGAGACCTTCTCACTCTGCAGCTCCCTGAAAGGAGGTTGGAGCCAGGTGGGGGTTGGCCTCTTCTCCCAAGGAACAAGCAACAGAACAAGAGGAAATACCCTCAGGTTGCACCAGGAGGGGCTTAGGTTGGACACGAGGAACAATTTCCTCTCCTTGAGGATCATCAAGGCCTGGATCAGGCTGGCCAGGGCAGTGGTGGCTCTCCTGGCACCCCAGAATCCCTCAAGACATCCTGGTCCCTGTGCTGTTCCAGGGCAGTATCCCAGCCCTGGAGGCACCCACAAACCTGCCCAAGAAGGTCTGCAGTGTTAGGGCCCTGCAGAGATCCCCCTGAGCCCACGGGGTGCAGGTGCCAGGGGAAGGTGATGGCACTGCAGCTGGCACTGGGATCTGTTAGCTGGAGGTCAATGCTTGACCCCATGTACATGGGCTGGGAGTGTGGGAAACTGCCCTGGGGGCCCTCTCGGAGCTGTGCAGCTTCACAGTGTCACCTCTCCAGCTGCTCTGTGCCAGGCTTGACTCAGCTGGGTTGGGTGCTGAGCCAGCAAAGCAGGAGCAGCAGCTGCCTGCAGCCCCAGCTGCAGAAACACCAGGGCCAGAGCCCAGCAGCCAGGCTTGGGCCAAGAGCCAAGGGCACCATGCAGGGCCAGCTGGGTTTGGAAAGGAGCTGAGCTCTGTTTCACAGGACCCCCCCAATCCCAGCAGGGTGGGGGTTGGAAGGGACCTCTGGAGATCATCCAATTCAACCCCTCTGCTAAAGCAGAGCCACCAGAGCAGGCTGCCCAGGATCTCACCCATCTCCAGAACAGTCAGGCTGGCTTAGCTCCTGTTGGATCCTTATCCCACCCTCTGCTCATGTCCTCAGGCCCCACAGCCCAGCCTCCCCCCCAGCTCCCCAAGCCCTGCAGAAGCTCAGGAGCTCAGCAGACACATCTGAAGCAAGGTGTTGGAGGCCTCAGACCCTTCTCAGCATCCCTCCTCTCTTGCAGCACAAAGCCCACCAGCCAGCCACACTGCAGGGACCCACAGGCTCCCTTGGATGGGTTGCAGGGCAGCAGCAGAGCTTGTCCCCAGGGGAGCAGCCACTCAGAGTGCCAGGCATGCCCTCTGCCCCCAGACTGTGCGTGGGCAGCATCCAGGGCAGAGCTTCATCCACTTCTTCCTCTTTGCAGATCTTGAGACATGTTCCTCCAGGGTGGTGGCTGTCTGCAGAGGGGAACCTGCTGGGGAAGCTGGGAAAAGTGAAGAAAATCAGGGAAATCAGTGAAAGTGTGCCAGGGACTGCCAGGGACACCCACAGCCTCCTGCCAGGGACACCCACGGCCTCCTGCCAGGGACACCCATGGCCTCCTGCCAGGGACACCCACAGCCTGCTGCCAGGGACACCCACAGCCTCCTGCCAGCGACACCCACAGCCTCCTGCCAGGGACACCCATGGCCTCCTGCCAGGGACACCCACAGCCTGCTGCCAGGGACACCCACAGCCTCCTGCCAGCGACACCCACAGCCTCCTGCCAGGGACACCCATGGCCTCCTGCCAGGGACACCCACAGCCTGCTGCCAGGGACACCCACAGCCTCCTGCCAGCGACACCCACAGCCTCCTGCCAGGGACACCCATGGCCTCCTGCCAGGGACACCCACAGCCTGCTGCCAGGGACACCCACAGCCTCCTGCCAGCGACACCCACAGCCTCCTGCCAGGGACACCCATGGCCTCCTGCCAGGGACACCCACAGCCTGCTGCCAGGGACACCCACAGCCTCCTGCCAGCGACACCCACAGCCTCCTGCCAGGGACACCCATGGCCTCCTGCCAGGGACACCCACAGCCTGCTGCCAGGGACACCCACAGCCTCCTGCCAGCGACACCCACAGCCTCCTGCCAGGGACACCCATGGCCTCCTGCCAGGGACACCCACAGCCTGCTGCCAGGGACACCCACAGCCTCCTGCCAGCGACACCCACAGCCTCCTGCCAGGCAAGGAGAGGGAGCTGTCACTGCAGCCTGGGACAAGCATCTTCTGGGGGACAAAGTTCCCACAGAATCCCACAAAATTCTCCAATGACAGGACAGTAGTGGTTGGAAGGGACCTCTGGGGATGATCCAGTTCAACTCCCCTGCTAAAGCAGGGCACCCACAGCAGCTTGCCCAGGATCACAATGTCCAGGAGGGGGTTGGAATCAGAGGAGGAAACTCCACAACCTCTCTGGGCAGCCTGCTCCAGGCCTCCAGCACCCTCATAGCAAAGAATTTTCTCCTCATGCTCAGATGGAACCTCCTGGGTCTCACTTTGTGCCCATTGCCCCTTGTCCTGGGGCACCACTGACAAGAGCCTGCCCTCATCTTCTTGCCCCCCACCCTTTAGTTATTGACCAGCATTGCTCAGCTGCCCTCTGGGGCTGCTCTTCTGCAGGCTCTCAGCCCCAGGGCTCTCAGCCTTTGCTCCTCCCAGAGCTGCTCCAGGCCCCTCAGCAGCTTTGTAGCCTCTGCTGGACTCTCTACAGCAGTTCCCTGTCCCTCCTGAACTGGGGAGCCCAGAACTGGCCTCAGCACTCCAGATGTGACCTCCCTAGGGCAGAGTAGAGGGGAAGGAGAACCTCCCTTGATCTGCTGCTCACACTCTTCTTAATGCACCCCAGGAGCTCCTTGGCCTTCTTGGGCTGCTCCTCCATGGGGCTTGTCCCCATGATGCCTCCTGGTGTGGCTCATGTCAGGTTGTACCTTCCAGAGCTGGTGGAGGGATGGAAGGAGCTACAATCCAAGAGGAGACGTCTGAAGGTCGTGGGAGGAGGCTCTCTCCTCGCCCTGGAGGAATGTGGGCTGGCCAGATAAGGAGCGATAAGGAGGTGCCCAAGGGCATCCCAGGAATTCGGGGCGTGGGCTGAGGGGAAGAAAACCTCCCTGTGAACAGGCAGTACAGATCAGATGTCTTGTTTTGGCCGGGAAAGGGAGGGGCAGAGTGACACCCGAGGGATCCACCCTGTCACTTGGGCACCCCATGGGCACCAGGAATGGGGGCAAAACTCAGCTTCTTCCCTGAAAAAAAAAAAAATAAAATGAATTAGTGCCTTTTGTCTTCTGTTGGTGGAGGAGAGGAGGAGGAGAGGAGACAGCACTGAAGGATGAAGCCGAATCTCCTTGCAGCCTCCTCACCCCCACCCCAAAACATCACCTCAACCTTCCTGGGGTGAAAGGCTGCAAGAAAAGGACAAATCAAATAAATAACCTCTCTGCTGGCAGCCAGGATGGGAGAGCACAGCCAAGCCCTGGCGTCACTGGCACCTGAGTCAACAGAGACTGTTTGTCTTGAGGGGGGGGACTGGGAAGGGTTGTCCCAGCTTGGGGGGCTCCTAGGGGGCTGAGTTGAAAGGCAGAGAGAGTAGCCCCCAGGACTTCTCTCACAGTCAGACAGATGTTGGGGTCCTCTGCCTGGTGGTGTCCCCTCTTGCTCAGACAGATGTTGGGGTTCTCCTGCCTGTGGTGTCCCCTCTTGCTCAGACAGATGTTGGGGATCTCCTGCCTGTGGTGTCCCCTCTTGCTCAGACAGATGTTGGGGATCTCCTGCCTGTGGTGTCCCCTCTTGCTCAGACAGATGTTGGGGATCTCCTGCCTGGTGGCCCAGGCACACCCCTTGCACCTCTCCCAGCTCCCCCCACTGCAGTCAGCACAGATCCAGGCTCCTATGGGTCTCCTCAGCTTGGATGTGCTGGAGGATGCTGGGGGGCAGGGAGGTCAACAGGTATTTAACTCTTCTCCTCCAGCCCCATGGAGCTGGTTCAGGTTGGCTTCCTGCTGTCCCCTCACCCTGGCAGGCCATCAAGGGTCACCCAGCCCTGGGCACTCAGCCCAGCTTGTTTCAGAGCTGGGTAAATATTTTCCTTGGCAGGAGGGTAGGTGTGAGGCCCCCACCCCACTCCCCTCACACACTCTAGGCTCTGGTCTCAGGCTGGGCTCTGCTGGTGGGACAGGATGAGAACTGGGATGGGAAGGAGCTGTGAGCCCATAGAGGGGTCCATGCCATGGCAGCTTGTCCTAGCCCTGCTGGTGTCCTCACCATGCATCTGGGGTGACTTATCCTCACCACAGCAGTGCAGGAAGAGAGGAGGGAACAAGGGGTGGGGGTGGAGCATGATGACCACCAAGGTGGCTGGTTTAGGGGGCCCTGGGATGGGATGGGATGGGATGGGATGGGATGGGATAGGATGCAATGGCAGGGACATGCTGAGATGGGATGAGATGTAACAGGATGGAAGGAGGAAGGATGGAACAGGATGGAAGGA
>VWYK01125398.1:24980-36938 GCA_013399775.1 Semnornis frantzii | reverse complement strand
ATTGTTCCCAGAGAGAGTGATTGGCATTGGAATGGGCTGCCCAGGGAGGTGGTGGAGTCACCATGCCATGGTCTAGTTGATTGGATAGGGCTGGGTGATAGGTTGGGCTGGATGAGCTTGGAGATCTCTTCCAAACTGGTTGATTTTATGATTCTATGGTTCTATGATTCTGTGATTCTATGATTCTGTGATTCTGTGATTCTATGACTAGACGAGATGAGATGAGTTGAGATGAGATGAGATGAGATGACAGAGCCATATGGCATGGCATGGCACAGCAGCTGCTGATGGGGATGCAGAGCTGGTGCCATGGGGCTGTGGAGCTCAGAGGTGAGGAGCAGCAGCTGAAGGGTACAAGAAGGGCAGGAGTGAGGAGATGCTGTGGGGCTGAGGACCAGGACTGTTGCCACAGGTTCAAACCTTTGTCCATGCCCACGGGCAGAGTATCAGCCACCCACCTGCCTGGCTGGCCCCTGTGAAGGACTGGGTCTGTACCAGCAGCCAGCTGAAGCCTGAGCTGGCCCTGGGAGGTGCTGCTGGCTCCCAAGAGCAGAAGTTTCAGGCAGAGCTGTTGCTCAACTCGACTCGGAGATGTCTCATGTTGGATTCAACAGCTCTGGGAGATTAGAACATGCACATATGTAGAAGCAAAATGAGCTTTCAAGTGAAAAATCCACTCTGAGTGCACAAATGTGACTTTCAAATTTAGGAGATGCTGGACTGAAGTGTTGGAAGCATTTCGAGTCACTGATCCCAGACGCTTCATTAGTCCAGGAGCCAGAGGAGGGTTTTTCTGCCATCCCAGACAAGGAAAGAGCCTTAAATTATTCCTGTGACACAGTGAGCAATAAAGTACAATGTGATGGGATATGACATGGTGGCACAGGGAGCTGCTGGGGAGATGGAGCCACCACGGTCCCAAGGCTTGTGGAGGGACAGCCTGAGGATCTCAGCACCCCAGGCAATGCTGCAGCCTGGTCCAGCAGAGTGGGTCCTGGTAAGAGCAGACCCCAAGCCCAGCTCAGCCTAAACCTGAGGGTTTGCTTGTCCTCAGTGCAGCATCTGTGTGTCCTCCTGTCCCTGAGGAAGGACACTTCAGTTTAGCCTCTTGGTCAATCATCTGGACAAGTGGGCTGAGGGCAGGCTGGAGATGGCACCACTCTGGGCAGGGCTGTTGATCTGCTTAGTGGTTGGAGGCTCTACAGAGGGACCTGGCCAGGCTGGATCCAAGGGCAAAGGACAATGCAATGAAGTTCAGCAAGGGCAAGTATTGAGTCCTGCACTTGGGCCCCACGAACTCCATGAAAACTCCAAGCCTGGGGCAGAGCAGCTGGAAAGCTGCAGTGTTGGTCTCTTCTCCCAGGGAACAGGACAGGAGGAAACAGCCTCAGGTTCCACCAGGAGGGGTTTAGGTTGGACATGAGGAACAGTTTTCTTCCCCCAGAAGAGCTGTCAAGGCCTGGCCCAGGCTGCCCAGGGCAGTGGTGGAGTCCCCATCCCTGAAAGGATTCCAAAGCTGTGGAGCTGTGGTGCTGAGGACTATGGTTTGGTGGTGAGCTGGTAGTGCTGGGATAAGGGTTGGACTCAGTGACCTTAAACCTTCCAACCTAAACCATTCTGTGATCCCATGGTTCTGTGTAACAGAGAGACTTGTGGAGCATGAAGAGACCAACTCTCACCTGGCTCCAACCTCCTTCCAGGCAGGTTTAGAGAGCCAGGAGCTCTCCCCTCAGCCTCCTCTTCTCCAGGCTGAACAACCTGCTCCAGTTTGGGCCAGAGCTTACCTGGTACTGGTGGGCAGAAATGACTCTTACCCTTTCCAGGAATAAGAATGAGGATACTGCACACTGACTGGAAGTTTAAAGACAGACCTGGGATCCCTCAGACAACCACACAACCCCAGCTCCCTCAGCTGCTCTCACAAGACTTCTGCTCTAGACCCTTCACCATCTTCATTGCCCTTCTCTGGACACACTCCAGCACCTCACTGTCCTTCTTGGGGTGAGGAGCCCAAAACACTCATTTTTAAGATGAAAAACGCACTTGATTCTCCTCTCAGCTCTAGCCATGGCTTTTGAGAAGCCATCTGCAACAAGCCAACCCTCTCTCCCTTTCTAGGGAGTAAGCAGGACTTGTGTCCCCAGGAGCTGTTGTATTGTCCCTCCTTTCCCTCCCCTCATCACCTCCCTAGACCCCTGGGGGCTGTTTGGGCAGGCCAAGCCCTTTGGTCCCAGGAGGTCCTGCTGGTGCTGACACTGGTAGCTAAGGGACAGAGCTGGCTGTGGGGTGAGAAACAGCATTCCCAGTCACAACGGATTTGTAAAGAACAAGCACAGCAGCTTTGGGTGGAAACACTCCAGTTTGGGGCTTCTCCTCAGTTTTCTGGCCCAGGAAAAGGCTGCTCCTGCCAAAGCTACTGGCAGGCAAATGTGGGCTCCCAAATACCAACATTTGCAAGGGGGGAATGGAGGGAAAGAGCAACTTCAGGGGAAATGTTGAAGGCCCCCCCCCCCCCCGTGACATGCTTTTCACTTGGAGGATGCCCTCACTCCAGCGTGGGACATCCCAGAGTGTCACCACCTAGGAGCTGGGGACCTTTGTCCTGCCGGGAGCTCCCTGCAAGCCAAACCGATGGGGCCAGGCTCAGCTCCCGGGTGAAGGAGGGGTAGGAGATGTTCCTCACCCACTCCCAGCCATTCCTGCCAGCACACCGGAGCAGGACAGTGAGCACAGAAGCGCAGGTCGTGTTTCAAAGCCCTGGGGGACGGCCGCTGTCAAGACGATGTCCCCGACACGGCTCTCGCCTGCATCACATTACGAGGCGCGGCCGCGGCGGCGCCGGGAGGCTACGGATCCGCTCGGCTCGGCACCGTGTCCGCGGCCAGCGACATCCTCCTGCGTTTTGCTCGGCCTATTTGCACCGCTCACGGTTATCAGGACCTGAAACATCAACCCGCGGAGCTGGAGCGCTGCAGGAGCTTCCCCCCATCCCTGCCCGCTCTGCTCACTGGGTCGCTGCTGAGCAGGGCAGGGAGATGAGACGGTGGAAATCGTGGAAAACTCTTGTTTGGAGGAGATCTTTAACAGAATCGAAGCAAATCGTCAGCCCTGCACTGCCAGGTCATCGCTAACCAGTGGATCTCAGCACCACATCTCCAAGGCTTTGAAATCCCTCCAGGGATGGGGACTCCAGCACTGCCCAGGGCAGCCTGGTCTGGGCTTTGACACCCCTTTGTGTGAGAAAATTGTTCCTCACGTCCAACCTAGACCTCCCCTGGCACAACTTGAGGTTGTTTCTTCTTGCCCTACCAGTTTTAAATTGGGAGAAGAGACCAATCCCCACCTGACTCCAACCTTCTTAATGACAGAGAAGGGACCCAGCAGTCCTGACCCCCTCCAGCTGAGGCAGTGCAGAGGTGCCCAAGGCAGAGCTGCTGCTCAGGGGTGTGTGGGGGTGTGTGTGTGTGTGTGTGTGTGTGTCCTCCAGCCCCATGCCCCCTGCTCGGGCCCTCTCTCCAGGTTTATTTTCCTTTCCTGGAGAACTTCAGCTGACCCAGTGCAGGAAATATTGGCTGCCTGGTGGCAGGGGCTGTGGAGAGCTGGGGGGGGGGGAGTGCACCGTGCGTGCCTCTGATCCCAGAGCTCACTGCCTCTCCTCGTTAGCAGCTAACGAAGCAGCCAGGCTGGCTAATGCTTTCCAGATGCCCGCCTGGTGGGGGCGAGGGGCTGGAAGAGGGAATGTCGTGGTGTAACGTGCCACCATAGAGTCAAAGATTCAGTCAGGCTTGGAAGGGACCACAAGGAGCAGCCAACCCCCCTGCCATGCCCAGGGACACCTCACACCAGCTCAGGCTGCCCACAGCCTCAGCCAGCCTGGCCTTAAACACCCCCAGGGATCAGGCTTCCAACACCTCCCTGGGCAACCCCTGCCAGGCTCTCACCACCCTCATGCTCAACAACTTCTTCCTAACCTCCAGTCTGAATCTCCTCATTTCCAGCTTGGTTCCATTCCCCCCACTCCTATCCCTCCCTGACAGCCTCAAAAGTCCCTCCCCAGCTTTCTTGTAGCCCCCTTCAGATGCTGCAAGGCCACAAGAAGGTCACCTGGGAGCCTTCTCCTCTCCAGCCTGCACAGCCCCAACTGCCTCAGTATCTCCTCACAGCAGAGCAGCTCCAGCCCTCTGCTCATCCTCGTGGCCCTTCCCTGGACACCTTCCAGCACCTCCACATCCCTCTTGTCCCAGGGGCTCCAGACCTGGATGCAGCACTCCAGGTGGGGTCTGAGCAGTGGGGAGCAGAGGGGCAGGATCACCTTCCTTGCCCTGATCCCCACACTGCTCTTGTTGCAGCCCTGCCCCAGCCTCACTTGCACCACAGAATGGATCCCAGACCCAGGGATCCACTCATTCTTGTTCTCCACCATGGCAGGGACCCCAGGGCTGGGACAAGAACCCAGGAAACTACTCGTCCTCATCCTCCATCATGGCAGAGAGCACAGTGTTGGGACAATGACCCAGGGATCCACTCGTCCTCATCCTCCTCCATCACAACAGGGCTGGGACAAAGGCCCAGAGGTCTGCTCATCATCTTCCTCTTTCATGGCAGGGACCTTGGGATGAGGACCCAGAGGGCTGGTTGGACTGGCAGGCAAGATCTCACCAGGAGTTCAGCCTCAGCTGTGCCAGTGATGGGCAGGGGGAAGGGGAAAGGCCAGGAAGGAAACTGGCACAGTCACAGGCAGGGGACAATGCCAGGCCTGGGGAGATGAAAGGTCCAGTGAGCACCACAAAGGCACTGGGGTTTCTTGGGGAAGTCTGGGACACGTGGCAGCAGGGCACAGCTGGCAAGAAGAGGCTGCTGGGCAGGGCTGTGGTTTGCTTTGTGGAGGGAGGTCACTGCTGGACCAGGAGGATCACAGCCGTGGGGCTTCATGACCACACAAGGAGGGTCCTGGCCATGGTGGGAGTCATGGTTGGATGAAGCAAACCATGGCCAGGAGGAGTCATGGTTGGACCAGGTGGATCATGGCCAAGAGGGTCACAGGTGACCATGCACATCACAGTCAGAGGGTCACAGCTCCCCATCATTTCCCTGTGACCAGCTCCCTGGGGTGCCCAGGGCAGCCTTGGGGCAGGGCTGACAGGACACTGCACCTTGGGCTCAGATTCAGTGGGCAGGAAGGAGTGTTTGGGGGGCAACCATGGGCAGAGCTGGGGGGGGAGGTTAGACCTCCCAGACCCCTTAGTAAGGGAACAATGGGGAAACTGAGGCACAGGCTGTTTGCCAGCAGCTGTTTGCTGACAGCTTGTAGCAACCCTTCTGCCAGCTGCCCGCAGATGGCCTCTGCCCTCTGGTGCTTTCCATCTCCACGTGGTTCCCATGGGAAGCCAGACAGGGGGGTCACCAACCCCAAAAAGACCCCTGGGGAAGCACCCAGATGCAGTAGTACAAGAGCAGGGTGAGATGGGTCATAGGGGACCAGGGCAGGACCTCAGAGAGACCCAAACAGCCCAAGAAACAGCAGGGACCAAGGCAATGGCCAACAGTGGGAAACTGGCTGGTGGTCACCACACCTGGCCACAGTCACCACACCTGGCCACAGTCACCACACCTGGCCACTGTCACCACAGCCCCCAGCCCCACCAGTTGCTCTGCTTTTGGTGAGAGCTGGCTGCAAGCAGGGGCTGGGCTGTGAGAAGGAAGTGAGCTGGCCCTTCCCAGGCTGGGTGTGCTCCTTTCCTGCTCCTGGTGTGCTGGAGGGGGCGATCCATAGGCAGCACCACCCCCTGCTCTGTGGCATCTCACTTGGCATCAAGGTCTTGAAGCCCTTGCTCTGGTTCGTGGTGCCTTCCTTCACCCCCATTTGCACTGGCTCCTCCATACTGCTCCTCCAGCCCCACACTGGGACACGGAGCCCCACGCTGGGACCATGGATGTGGTGATGATGAAGGTGGTGGTGGTGATGAAGCTTGCCCTCTTCACCTTGCAGAGGAAGGATCAGCTCTCTGCTTTGCCCCAGGAGATGCCTCCTGCCCTTGGAGCAGCAAACTGGGTGAAGCAGGCAAAGGGGCACCGGCAGCCCACACAAGCACAGGTCTGTGCCCTGACGGCAGCTGCCTCATCTCCAGGGAACGGGCACCAGTGCCAGCCCCGGGAGCATGCCAGTGTGCCAGCGAAGGGGGCAGGGGATGCACCAGCCTGGCCTGGCCCCCCAGGGTTTGTTTTCCTCCCCGAGTCCCGGTCGGGGTCCGGTGCTCGCTTCCCAGCTCTGGTTCCCCGTTCTGCTCCCGAGTTTCCTGTCCCGGCGAGGCATTTCCAGGGGCCGTGCCTCAATTCCCGGAAAGCGCTACCTCATCCTTGACCAGCGGCCAGGGAAGCAAACACAGGCGGAGCCCCTCCGCCCCTCGCTTCCCCTCCTCTTCCTCTCTCGCCACAGCCTTCCCCTGGCTCCGGGGCAGCGATGCCGGGCAGGGCTCCGGGGCGAGACCCAAACCTCCCTGTTCCTGCTACCCAGTCTGGCACTGCGTCCCCTGCAGCCCTAGCACAGCCTCAGCACAGCCCCAGCACAGCCCCAGCACANAGCCTCAGGACAACTCCAGCACAGCCCCAACCATCACCTCAGCCCCTACCAGCCTCAGTACAACCCCAGCACAGCCCCAACCATCACCCCAGCCCCTACCAGCCTCAGTACAACCCTAGCACAGCCCCAACCATCACCTCATACCCTGCCAGACCCAGGACATCTCTGACATGACCTCAGCACAACCCTCAGCCCAGCATCTTGATGCCCCTACCAGCCCCAGTACAGTCCTCCAACCATCACCTCAACTCCTGCCAGCCTCAGTACAACCCTGGCAAGGTCCCAGTACAAGCCTCATGCCATTAACTCGACCACCACCAGCCCAGGTACAGCCCCAGTACATCCCACAGCCCACCACATCAACCCCTGCCAGCCTCAATACAGCCCTGGCACAGTCCCACTACAGTCTTTAGCCCATACCCTCAAGTACCACCAGCCTTAGTACAGTGCCAGGAGAGCTCCCAGTCCATCACACCAAATAAGTTCCTCCTCATGTTCAGATGGAAGCTCCTGAGTCCCAGTTTGTGCCCATTGCCCCTTGTCCTGGCACTGGGCACCACTGACAAGAGTCTGGCCCCATCCTCTTGGCCCCCATCCTTTAGCCATTTATCAGGATTGCTCAGCTCCCCTCTGGGGCTGCTCTTCTGCAGGCTCTGGCCCCTCAGCCCCAGGGCTCTCAGCCTTCACCCCTCACAGAGCTGCTCCAGGCCCCTCAGCATCTCTGCGGCCTCTGCTGGACCCTCTCCAGTAGTTCCCTGCCTCTCTTGAACAGGGGAGCCCAGAACCCAGTACTCCAGATGTGTCCTCCCTAAGGTAGGGTAGAGGGGGAGGAGAACCTTCCTCAACTTGCTGGTCACACTCCTCTCCATGTGCCCCAGACAGATGGACAGACACAGCCAGCAGAGAGCCAGCAGAGGGTAAGGATGGCTGCAGGGAGCCATGGAGCTGCCTCAGCCAGGAGAAAGAGAGTGATCCAGACTGGGAGAGAAACGATGTGGGGAGGCAGAGAAGATGAATTAGCAGGGGAGGAGGACTGTTGGTGTCTCTCACCCCAGCATCCCTGTCCCCAGCTGCGTTGTCGTTTGTCTCCCCTCTGTGGCCCACGGTCTCTTGGCTCGGGGAGCTGCAGCAAACCCGGGGCCAAGAGGGGGCTTCACATTTGGTTCCCGTCGGCGCTGGCCCTGCTCCTCCTCCTCCCGCTCCCACATCTGCAGCTGGAATTGCAATTTGAGGCGCTGGCTGGGCTGGGCTGGCCGGGACTGGGAGTGGGAGTGGGAGGAAGGCGCTGGGGGAAGCCAGAGGAAGCTGGAGAGCTGGAAGGGGCTGTGTGGTGGGGCCAGCTGCGAGGGCAGGCTGGTGTTGGAGCTGCTGGGCACTGCTAGTGGCAGCGAGACCCAGCACTCAGCTGGCACAACTGGAGCGAGAAGCTGGTGGCTGGAGGGAGAAGGTGGTGGCTGGAGCGAGGGGTCCCCAGCCTGTGTCTCCTCCCCAAGGTAAGCAGCTGTGGGATTTTGTGGGAGCTGGAGACTCCCCAGGGTATGGGGACAGTGGAGACCTGCCCAAGGTGTGGGCACAGCAGGGGCCTGGCATCACTTGTCTCTTGGCTGGGGTGAAGGTGTCACCTCCCCTGCTGGCTGGGACACCTGAGGACTCTCCCCAGTTTGGGGGTACTGGTGTGAGACCATGAAGGGTACTGGGGTGGGGTGAGGGTGGTGTCAAGACTCCTGTAGCCTATTCCCACACGGGTTGTGGGCACGGGTGGGAGTGGGGGCTGTGGTGTGAGCCACTCCTGTGCTTCTGTGGACACTGTCCCCCAGGCACCCTGTCCTGGGGAACCCACAAACCACAGGAGTAGAGCTGTGACCACGGAGGGGC
This sequence comes from Semnornis frantzii, assembly GCA_013399775.1. Taxonomy (NCBI): domain Eukaryota; kingdom Metazoa; phylum Chordata; class Aves; order Piciformes; family Ramphastidae; genus Semnornis; species Semnornis frantzii. Next base: position 28,483 of record VWYK01125398.1, on the reverse strand, counting down.
TGCAAGTGCCACAGCAGCCCGTGCCAGAGCAAGCAGTGCCAGGGACATCCTGCCAGCTCCCGTGCCCCAGCCGTGGCCGAGTGATGCCAGCGAGAAGGGGCCGACTGCCACAGATGCCCACGGAAAGCCAAGGGCTTGCCCTGCCCGTTCAGGGGGGCTCCTGAATCTTTGCTGGCTCCCGGCTCAGGAGGCTTGTGGAGCCCAACCCCTCCTCCTGCTCCCCGCACATCTGGAGCCCAGCCCCACAGCTGCCTGCCCCCCTCCCCCCCAAACTGGAGCAGCCCAAGCGGAGGAGCCACAGCGCCCAGCAAAGCCGGTGCCCCAGTGCCACAGTTGCGATGCCAGGCTAAAACCCCCTGTCCCGAAGCCCTCCGGGGGTTGTTTCCTTTCCCTGTTTCCGTCATCCCCTGTGGAGGCGGAAATGGAGGAAAATCCTCACGAACACTGCCCCCGCACAGGCTGCCGCAGCCAGCACCGGGAGCTGCTGGCACCAACGCCCCAGGGCAGCGCCCACGGCTGGGGGCTTCAGCTGGGACCCTGGCAGCAGGGGACTGTGGGCACCACCGAGGGTCTGCCTGGAGATGGTGGTGGAACACCTGAAGGCTCAGCACAGATGGGGAGGGGGATCCACTCCCACCCACGGGCTGGGGTTGTGGGCTTGCTGGGTGCCCAAAAGCCTCAGCAGAGTCCAGCTGGCATGAGGATGGGTCTCCAGGGATGACCGAGGAGTGGCACGGCCAGATGGAAGCTCTCGGAGTGGCTGGAGGACACCTCAGGTCCTTGGTGTGCTGCTGCCAGGGGGGGTTGAGCCCACTCACTTTCCCTGCCAGGACTTCAAGCAGGGGTTTGGGGATGAAGGTGGCCACCAGCCAGCCCCTCCAGCCAGTCCTGCTCTTGGCTTGGTTTGTTGAGATGGAGGATTTCAGCCAGCTGGAGCTAGAGGGTCTGCACAGGCTCTAGACCACCCACCTGGACTGTCCCAGGGCCACTTAGGGGCAGGGAATGAAACCATTGAGTCCCCTGAGGCCAAGCTCTTGCTTCTCCCCACTGCTTGGTCAATAGCTCCATGCAACAGCCAGGTGTGGGAAGCTGTGGGGGCTGGGGCACAGAGAATCATGGAATCAGTCAGGGTTGGAAGGGACCACAAGGACCATCCAGTCCCAACCCCCCTGCCATGCCCAGGGACGCCTCACACCAGCTCAGGCTGCCCACAGCCTCATCCAGCCTGGCCTTAAACACCTCCAGGGATCAGGCTTCCAACACCTCCCTGGGCAACCCCTGCCAGGCTCTCACCACCCTCATGCTCAACAACTTCTTCCTAATCTCCAGTCTGACTCTCCTCATTTCCAGCTTGGTTCCATTCCCCCCAGTCCTATCCCNGGCAAGGGCTCCGGGGCCCCCCCGCCCCCCAGCTGGCCACAGAGCAGCAGCAGGGGTGTCCAACCCTCAGGCAGGACAAATGGGAAGCAAACACAGGAGCCTGGGCAGAGCTGCAGGGGAAACAGACACATGGCCCCAGTGCTGGAGGGGTGAGCCCCTGAGCACCTCCTTTGCTGCACCTTGAATCCTGGGTTCAGTTTTGGGCTCTTCAATCCAAGAGAGACATTGAGGTGCTGGACTGTGTCCAGAGAAGGGCAACCAAGCTGGTGAAGGGTCCAGAGCACAAATTTTGTGGGGAGCAGGTGAGGGAGCTGGGAGTGTTCAGTCTGGAGAAAGAGAGGCTGAGGGGAGACCTTCTGGCTCCCTGCAGCTCCCTGAGAGGAGGTTGGGGACAGGTGGGAGTTGGTCTGTTCTACCAAGAAACAAATGATGGGACAAGAGGAAACCACCTGAAGTTACATCACAGGAGGCTTAGGTTGGACATGAGGAACAATTTGTTCCCCTTGAGGGTTGCCAAGGGCTGGCCCAGGCTGCCCAGGGCAGTGGTGGAGTCTCCATCCCTGGAGGGGTTTCAGAGCTGTGTAGCTGTGGTGCTGAGGTTCAGTGGTGCCCTGGCAGTGCTGGGTTAAGTCTTGGACTCAGTTATCTCAAAGGTCTTTTACAACCCAACCGATTCCATGATTCCAGGGCACTCTCACAACCTTAGGCAAAGCTCAGTTTGGGTAGAGAAGCCACTCTGCCACCCTCTGCCTGGCAGATGCCCCTCTGTGCCCTGAATGCCTCTCTGTGCCCTGACAGGAGCCCCAGCAGCGTGGTCCCTACCCGCAGCCGCAGCTCCTCCTCGCTCAGTCCCTCACCGTCCTGCTCCACCAGGGCGGCCAGAGCCAAAGCCCCCCCAGCTCCGGGGAAAGCCTCCCCAGCTGCCGTTTTTAGCAGCAGGCTTTTCTCAGGAGGCTGCCCAAGAGCAGGATCTGGCCAGCGATGCGTGGGTGGGTTTGGCTTGGAGCAAAGCCTCGCCCCGATGAGCTCAGCCTCGTCCTGAGCCCCACAGCTCAGCAGGATGAAAGTGATCAGTGTGGAGCAGGCATCCCGGGAGGTGCTGGGATGCTCCTGCTTCAGGCAGAGAGCCAGAAAATGGTTTAGCAACTGGGGGAGTGATTCTGGAGCTGGTCAACACTGGCTCACAGCCCTTAGGATGGGCAAGAGTGTCTTTGCCCACTCCTGCTCTCACCCATGTGGCCACCACACTGCAGGGAGCCCAGGCCTGGACTCCTATAATTAAGAAAATAACACTTGAGGGTCACCTGCCCTTGGTTTCTTTCTTTGATTGAGTCTAAAACCCTGCAGCAGGCACCTGCATGAAGTCCTGCATCCATCTGTGCCACCCACCTGGCTGGCCTGCTTGGCCACAGAATCAGAGTCCCAGCATGGTGAGGGTCAAAAGGGATCTCTGGGGCCCATCCAGTCCAACTCACTGTTAAAGCAGGGGCACAGGACTGCAGTGCCCAGCTGGGTTTGGAATCTCTCCACAGAAGGAGACTCCACAGCCTCTCCAGGCAGCCTGCTCCAGGGCTCCAGCACCCTCACAGCAAAGAGTTTTCTCCTCCTGTTCAGAAGGAACCTCCTGGGTTCCAGTTGGTGCCCAGTGCCCCTTGCCCAGTCACTGGGCACCACTGACAAGAGTTTGGCTCCACCCTCTTGCTGCCTACACTTTAGCTCTTGCTGAGCATGGAGCAGACCCCCTCTGGGTCTGCTCTTCTCCAGTCCAAGCAGCCCCAGGGCTCTCAGCCTTTGCTACTCCTTCTCTTGCAGCCTGCCAGACCAGGCCACCATGGCGATGCTGCTGGAGCCCGGGCTGCAGAGCCTGCGGATAGGTAAGGCTGCTGCACAGGGAGCCTGCTGGCTGGGGACAGCCTCTGCTGGTGGGTGCCTTGAACTCCCCTCATCAGCAGAGATGGGCAAGTGTGACACTCCAGACCCCTCTCTCTTCTCCTCCCCATACACCCAGGTGGCCAGCCCTCCATCCAGCTCTCCATCCACCCCTCCATCCATCCCCCCATCCCTCCTTCCTTCCATCCATCCATCCATCCATCCATCCATCCATCCCCCCATCCCCCTCTCCA